>JARQOD010002490.1:0-77063 GCA_033576555.1 Oophaga sylvatica
TCCCAAACTCATATTGATGCCCATTCTAAATCTCAGGCCCATATATCATAACAGAGGCCCATAATCAATCTACTTGCCCAATTCAATCTAAAATGCCCCTACCATATCTACATGCCCATTTATAACAAAAGCCCCCAAAATCATTCTACAGTGCCCCAAAATCATATCACAGGCCCTTATATCATATTGATGCCCAATCTCATATCTAAAGTGCCCATATATCATATTACATGCCCCCTACTCTATTTCATGCCCTATCCATACTAATGCCCAATAAAACCATATCACAGTGCCCATAATCATTCTAATGCCCCCATACTATCAATGCCCATATATCATATCTACGTGCCGATCTCATATCAAGGGCCCGATCTCAATCTACAGGGCCCCAATATCATATTACGTGCCCGTATTCTATTAATGCCCATATCTCATATCTACAAAATGATTTGTGAAAAAAAATGGGGATATCCTGAGACATAAAAATACACAAGAAATGGGGGAGTTTATTGTATCCCGAAAAAGGACCTTTTCCAGTATTCCCCTTGGGGAAAAAACAGCTAGAATTAGGAGGAAACCACTATGGCTAAATGAGCTGTAAGGGCGCAAAAAGGACAAAAAGAAAGCTTTAGGGAATTTTAAAGCAGTAGGTTTTGTGAAAAGGCATAAAAAATTACAGAAGACTGAATAAATTCTGTAAAAAGCAAATCAAGAAGCAAAGATTGAGGGGAAGATCATTGCCAGAGAAAGTAAAAATAATCCAAAAATTCTTTAATACATAAAAAGCAAGAAACTAAAAAAAGATATGTTGGTCCCCTTAAAAAAAGTCTGGGTGAAATGTGGATGAGGGTGGGGAAAAGCCAATATGCAATATTTTTTTTTAAACGTTTTTACACAAAAAATCCCATGACAGATAACTGATCAAAAAAAAAATTTCTCCATTAAATGTCACATGTTTAAACCCAAAAGGGGGAATACGGCGGCGTCAAAAAAAATCACAAAGTTGAAAACCCCCGGGTGGGTGGAAACCCCGAGTACTGCGGGAATTAAACATTTATAGATAGCCCATTTTTTTTAAATCTTTAAGATTCCAAAAGGTCTGTACCACGGGACTGGGTATAGCAAATTTGGTGAAAATTTTAAAAAAGGGGGCAAAAACTGAACCTGAAATTTAGGCCCATGAGTTTAAACATCTATTTGGGGAAAAATCCGGGAGGGTTTTTTAGGGTACTTTTTGGAGATCTGAACTAAATAACCCAGACACAGTATCACAGGGGTTTGGGGGAAACCTTTCTTGTCAGACTAATCTGTAAAGTTTTAGAAGGGGAAAGTTCAGACGGGCCAAGGGAATGCGGGGACGTAATTTTTAATGGACTTCTCAAAGTTTTTGATACAGGCCCACAAAAGGTTTTATACATAAAATGAGAACAAGGGGGATAGGGGAAAATATGTGAAATGGGTTAAGAACTGGCTCAGGGGATGGGAAACAAAGGGGGTTATTAAGGACACTGGGACGGGGTCCGGTTCATGGGGGTCCACAGGGGTCAGTTTTGGGGGCCGCTTCTCTTTAACATATTTTTTAAATGACCTTTGTACGGGGCATACAGAGAAATTTTTAAATATTTCAGATCACAAAAATTGCGGGTAATAAATAAAAGGAGGAAAATTTTTTATATTACAGGGGGATTTAGTAACTAGAAGCGGGGGCGATAAATGGAAATGAGCTTTAATGGGGAAAAATGAAGGTCATCCCTTTTGGGTAGAAAATAAGATGAAAAATTTATGGCTTAAATGTAAAAAAAGGGCAAAACTCACTGAAAAAGACTTGGTGATGGGGGCCCAAAAACCAAAATTTTTAGTGGCCAATGTCAGGAGCTGCTGCCAAGGCAAAAAAATAAGGGAGCATTAGACAGCATAGTCCGGGGAAGAAATAATTTTTCTAAAAAAGCCGGGGCGACCACCCTTAAATACTGGTGCATTTTCCGGTCCCCGGGTTATAAGAAAGACATAGCTGAACGGGAGCGGGGCAGAAAGAGCGACCAAGGTTTTTTTGAGAACTGGGGGTCTGCAATCCCAAAAGTTTTACATTTGGGGGGTTATTTTTTTGGAAAAAAACGAAGGTTTGGGGTGTCTTTTTAAAATGTACAAATATTGAGGGGGACGTACAAAGCCCCTTTAATGATCTTTTTATCTTAGACCTGTGAAGGGGGCGAGGGGGCTCCCCCTCGCTGGGGGAAAGGAAGGTTAGCCAAATCACAGATCAATTCTTTTCGTAAGCATGGAATGGGAAACCCCTGCCGCTATGTTTTAATGAGTGATTCCTTTCTAAAATTAAAGGGATGGGTGCCTTTCTTGAAAGTATAAAAATAAGGGATATTCACTAGTTTCCCTGATACGCGTTGATCCGGGAGTAGTCTGATTTCCGTATGTGGATTGGAAGGAATTTTTTCCCCCTGTGAAGCTTTCTGTTTTGCCACTTTGGGTTTTTTTTTTCCTTTCCCCTGGGTAACAGTTGGGCAGGTTTGGAAAGGATTTGGTTACTAGAGGACTTAAGTTTTCCTTCAACCTAAAAAACTATGTTTCAAATTTACAGTGCCTTAATTTTGTAGCCCTGGGGTAGGCACCCAGTACCCTGGGGTTTTAGGCGAAAACGGCAGTTAATGCTAAATTTTTTCACCTACACACACTGACACAACCCCCCAGGTATGGGGTAACCTAGAGGGATGGCAAGGTATAGGGTTAGAGTGATGATTAGTTCCTGTCTTGGGCGTGAGGACGGTGGATGATCAAACTGTGAGAAAAAAACCCCAGGGGAAAGGTTACCGCTTTATCACCCGTTTTTAACGTGGGGTCTGGATAGGGGTTTTAATCACCTTGTTGGGTCAAGCGTTTACCTTTTCAAAACACACTGAGGAAGGAAAAGTACTAGCACGGGAAATTTGCACCCCGTCAGGGACGGATCGGTTCAGGACTGCCCGCCCGTGACAAAAGAGATCTTGGCTAACTTATTGGAGGAAAAGGAAAAAAGGGTGCTCACCCTTGGCTAGTTTGGTCTTATGTTTTCCAGCTGGGCAAGGCGAAAAAGGGAAGTGGATTTTTGAATTAGTGCTTCAGGATTGCAGAATCCAGCACGTTGCTACCGGGCCTGGGGGCCGAAGGGTCACTGTTTTTTCAGGCACGGGGGATAGGAAAACCCGGAATTACCGGCCCTAGGTGCGGGAACAAACCCCTTATAGTCTACGTAACTGGGGTCAGGGGGGGAGTGAAAATTTTTAAGTTTGCAGGGCAAAATAAAATTCAGCCCCTTTTACGGGAAAGGCCCCCCAACCAAGCTGACTGGGAAGTAAAACTAAAGATAGCGAGAATTTTAGAACACCTTTTACTGTTTCCGTTTTATTGGGGTTTTGGAGGCCCCAAAATTTCCGCTGCCGCCAAGATCACTCCCTTGGATCAGCCTCCCCCGGGGCCTCCTTATCATCTTGCAAGTAAAGGGATGGGGAAAACGCTGACCGTTGAGACTGTTTCTTTATCGCACTCGATTCACTACTCCATAGACTTTTTGGACCGTCCACCTTAGGGGACCCGACATCAAGCGCATCACCATCCCCCAGAGATCTCCGCGCGCTGGGACTAATTACCAGAACATACAGGGGCTCACGAACTGACATAAAACAATCCCCTGTAAATAAACCCCCCAAATCCCAGAAACCCCCCCGGGCCCCAACCGAGCCCCACACCCGGCAATCCCATGACCCTTTTAAAGGGGTCGGCTCTGAGTCCCCCCCTTCCCGGGGGAACCCAATTTTTTTGGGGGGGGGGCGCCCCAAATTTTTGGGGTCACGAACAGGAACCCCAAATTGCAGCTTTTGGGGCCCGTGTGCCTAAGGCTTTTTTTGGAAAAAGGGCTGTTTGCATTTTTTTGGGGCCCCCAAAAAAACCTTTTTTTCGCCATATTCGCGCCCCGGGGGCTGGGGAAGAAGGTGGGGACCTTTGGGGGCCCCCTACCCCCCTGGGCGCGAAAAAAAAATGCCCCCCTCTCAAAGTGCTACTACAACAGGGGGCCCCCCGCCCTACACCCAAAAGGGGGCCCCCCTCCCTTTTCCCCCTTTTCCCCCCCCAGGGGGAGGAAGCAAACCCCACCCCAGGGGAAAAGACCGGGGTGTCTCCCCCAGGAAAAAAAATCTTTTGGGAAAATGTGGGGCAGGACGGTTCACCGAGGGGGGGGAGCGGGGGGAAGGGGGGCCCCCCCTGCCCCCCCCCCAAAGGGCCCTCGGCATGGAACTTTTCAACCTGCACCTGCAACGGGGGTTTTTAAAAATTCGGAGGGGAACTCACCCTAAAAGGTTTCCAACCTGGACGGAGGAGAAAAAAGAGAGAGCCGATGTAACCTTTGGGAAATGGCAAAGGGCAACACGGCGTCCTCTCCCCCAACGAACCCCCACGATTCCAATACCGAAAATCCTGCCCCAAAGGGGAAGGAGCAACCAGGGTGCCCCCAAAGTACCGTTCCTACCCCACCGGGGAAGCGGGGGAAGCGGGAGGTGAGAGGGACAGCCAACCCGGGAAAGCCCGCCCGCCAGGGGGCCCACAATTTTCGTCCCCCGCAGGGACACCGGGGGGGTCCTGTCCGCAATTTCCGGGTGTGGACTGGACGAGATGGCGCGCCGGGGAAAACGCCCACACCGCCCAGTGGGAGCAAGAATCAAGTCGTGAGGAGAAAAGAGGGGGTCAGCAGGGGGAAGGCGGGAAACTCAGAGGGAAACCCCCAGCGACAATATCCGAGCTGATTGCCGCAAGGAACTTCCTCGGAAAAGGACCTTACGGGAACCGCGGCGGCGGGGGTGTGTGACGAGTTCCCCTCCGGAAGGGCTGGGGCTTTACCGCAACCGGGCCTCTACCCCGCGGGTTTTGTCAGCAGGGGTGCGTGGAAACCACCTGCCGCAGGTCTCCCGGGAGGCTTAGTGAAAGGAGATAAGTCACCTATAGCGGCATTGGGGAAAAGGGGTGGAGCCCTGAACTCCCACGCCGCGACCCCGCCCCCGACGCAGGGATCGCACCATTTCCGCAGCTCCCGTTTTTCCCCTCCACACTCCGGCCCTGCCCCCGCTCGCCCCCCAAATCTCGCAACAACGCCCAGAGTTCATCGCAAGTTAAAGCCCCTCCCCATCGCAACAGCGACCCGTCTAGATCGCAAACCCTGACGCGGGCTTTTTCGTTGACTGTGATGGAACGCAATCGGGGTCCCGGAGAGAGTTACCTGTTGCGCCCCTAAGGTTCGCACCAAACGCGCAACCCAACCCTGATCCAGCACATATTTGCGGTCTTGGGGTCAGGGGCATTGCATCATTCCAGCCCCCCGGGGGGGAAAAATGTAGTGGGAAGGGGTATTAGTAGAAATAATAAATAGTAAAGATTGGGAGATCCCACATCACCACAATAGAAAGCAGAAAGTTTAAAAAGTTTTTGAAAAATTTTTGCACAGGTTAAATATGGAATAAATTTTTAATAAAATGCCCGGCGGGTAATTGGTAAATGATAGATGATAAATGAAAACAGTGCACTTTTATGGATTTTTATAATATGTCTTTTTTCAAAGGGACTTTTGGGGTTTAAAGGGACTAGCTAACCCGAACCTTTAAAATTTTGCGCTTCGGTGTTTTCTTTTGGGTTTTTACAAAAACCTCCATAATACCCTGAAAAACAAAACCCGTATGGTGTGGCACGAGTGAGGTCTCAATGGGACGTCCTGCCCCCACCAGGCCCACGTTGAAGGTTTGGTGCGGGCCCTTTTCACAAGTATTTGTATATGTATTTATTGAATGCTAATTGATATTGTATTTTCTATAAAGTTTGTAACGTTCAAGATTTCCTCACCCCCGGATGGGAAATGTTATTGTTTAAAAGTTTTTTGCATAAACAAAATGTCTTTTGTATTTTACAGCCCGGGAGTGCTGTCGTTTACCAGGGGGGAATTTTGTACCCTGGTGGTAGGCACACGCAGACCCCTGGAGAGTGTATGGCGAGACGGCAGTTTAATGCTAAATATCCATTCACTCTACACACACTAGACACACCCCTAGGGTAGTGGAGTATACTCTAAAAGGGAGTGGTCAAGGTAGTAGGTGTTAGAGTGATGAGTCTAGTTCCGTCTTCGGCAGTGGGGGACGTGTGGAGTAGAGTCTAGACATCTGTGAGAAGACGTTTGGAGGGAGGAAAGAGTCTACCTCTTCATCACCATTTCCCATAACGTGGAGTCTGGTATAGGTTTTTTGGATACACCTTAGTCTGGTCAGAGCTGTATCACCTTATCAACACACACTGGGGAAAGGGAAGAAGTACTAGCACGGAAAGTCTTCAGCATCCCTGTCTAAGGACGGTACAGGTTCAGAGACGTGCTCCTGCCTGTGACAACTGAGCATCTGTGGCTAACTTCTTTGGGAAAGGAAAAGGAAAGAAGTGACGGGCTCGACCCTTGGCTAGTTTGAGTGCTTATTTACCAGCGTGGACAAGCGAAAGGCAAGTGGATTTATAGAATTAGTGCTTCAGGTTTGCAGAAGTCCACACGTTGCTCCCGGGTCACTGGGGACCGAAGGGCACTGTTGTTTCAGGCACGGTAAATAGGAAAACCGGGAACTCCCGGGGACCCTAGGTCGCGGCAGACAACCCCTTTAAAGTCATACGAAACGGGGGTCAGGGGAGTGAAGACTTGAAGTTCTGCAGGACAAAAAAGAATTCAGCTCCTTCACAGGAAGGCCCCTAACACTAAGCTGACTGGGCAGGTACAGCTAAAGATTAGCTGGAGATTTGAGGGGAAATACGCTTCAGGCTGGGTTTTAAATCTTTTATTGGAGTTAAAGGAGGCCCCAACTTGTCCAGGCTGCCGTCTCAAGATACACTCTCCTTGGATCAGCTCCCCTGGGGCCTCCTTATCATCTTGCAAGTAAAGGGATGGGAAAAACGCTGACCGTGGAGACTGTGTTCTTTATCTGCACTCGACTTCACTACTCACATAGACTTTGAGGGACCATCCCACCTGTAGGGGACCCGACATCAACTGCATCACCATCCCCTCAGAGATCTACAGCAGCGCTGGTACTAATTACCAAACACTACAGGTGGCTCACGAACTGTACATAAATCAATCCCCTGTTAAATATATCCCCAACAATACGCCAGAAACCCCCCGGGCCACAGACCGAGCCACAGCTACCTGTGACAACCCATAGACTTCTACGGGCTCGCTCTGAGTACCCCATTGCCCTGGTAATCCACAATTGTGGTGGCGGGTCGACACAATATCATATCTACAGTGCCCCTATATCATATCTACAGTACCCGTTCTCATATCTAAGAGTGCCCTTTATCATATCTATAGTGCCCTTATATCATAACTAGAGTGCCCATATATCATATCTACAGTGCCCATATATCAATCTACAGTGCCCCTATCTCATACTAGAGTGCCCATATCTCATACTACAAATGCCCATATATCATATCTAAAATGCCCGTACTCATATCTAGAGTGCCCATAATCATATCTACAGTGCCCTATCTCATAAACTACAGTGCCCTATATCAATATCTAGAGTGCCCATATATCATATCTAGAGTGCCCCCTATCTCATATCTACAGTGCCCTTATATCATATACAGTGCCCATATTATCATATCTACAGTGCCCGTATCTCATATCTAGATTGCCCTTATATCATATCTATAGTGCCCTTATATCAAACTAGAGTCCCAATATCATAAACTAGAGTGCCCATATCTCATATCTACAGTGCCCTTATATCATATCTCAGTGCATATATATACAGTCCCTAAATCTCATATCATATCTAAGTGCCAGTCCCTATATCTACAGTCCCTTATCATACTACAGTGCCCATATATCATATCTACAGTGCCCATATATCATATCTAGAGTCCATATCTCATATCTACAGTGCCCATATCATATCTACATGCCCAATATCATACTAGTGCCCTATCATATCACAGTCCCATATCTCTATCTATAGTGCCCATATCACTATGCCCATATTCATACTAAGTGCCCATATATCATATCTAGCAGTGCCCATATCATATCTACATGCCCTTATATCATATCTAGAGTGCCCATATTCATATCTAAGTGCCAATATCATAACAGTGCCCATATTCATATCTACAGTGCCCATATATCATATCTACAGTGCCCATATTCATATCTACAGTGCCCATATCTACAAGTGCCCATATATCATATCTAAGTGCCCATATTCATACTACAGTGCCCATATCATATCAAGTGGCCATAATCATATCTACAGTGCCCAATCTCATATCTACAGTGCCCATTATCATATCTAAGTGCCCTATATCTATATCTAGAGCATTAATCCATATCTACAGTGCCTATACTCATATCTACAGTGCCCATTATACTAAGGCCCATATCATATCTACAGTGCCTATTCATATACAGTGCCCTATCATATCTAGATGCCCATATCTCATATCTACAGCCCGTATCTCATATCACAGTGCCCATATATCTATCTAGCAGTGCCCATATATCATACAGGCCCATATTCATATCTACAGTGCCCATATCATATCTACAGTGCCCATATCTCATATCTAAGTGCCATATATCATACTGCCATCTCAATCTAGTGCCCATATATCATACTAAGGCCCATATTCAATCTACAGTGCCCATAATCATATCTACAGTGCCCATATATCATATCTACAGTGCCCTATCTCATATCTAGTGCCCATATCTCATATCACAGTGCCATATATATCATATCTAAAGTGCCCATATTCATATCTACATGCCCATATCAATCTACAGTGCCCATATCTATATCTACAGTGCCATATATCATTACAGTGCCTATTCATATCTAGTGCCCATATTCATATCTACAGTGCCCTATCATACTACAGTCCCTATATCATATAAGGCCCATATCTCATATCTACAGTGCCCATATCATATCTACAGTGCCCTATCTATCTAAGTGCCTATATCATATCTCAGTGCCCTATATCAATCAAGTGCCCTAATCATATCTAAGTGCCCATATTCATATCTACAGTGCCCATATCATATCACAGTGCCCATATCATATCTACAGTGCCCTATTCATATCTACAGTGCCCTATCTATCAAGTGCCATATCATATCTACAGTGCCCATATTCATATCTACAGTGCCCATATCCATATCTACAGTGCCATATCATATGTGCCATATCTCAATTACAGTGCCCATTATTACCCATATTACTAAATGCCATATCATATCTAGTGCCATATCTACAGTGCCCTATACATATCACAGTGCCCTATAATACTAAGTGCCCTAATCTAATCTAAGCCATATCATATCATCCCATAAATCTAAGTGCCTTATATCATATTAATGCCCATATCCATATCTCAATCTAAATATTATTAAGTGCCCTTATATCATATCTAAGTGCCCATTCATATCTAAGTGCCCATATATATACAGTGCCCATATTAATCCATTTACAAAGGTTATTCATATCTACAGTGCCCATATCTCATATCTACAGTGCCCATATATCATATCTACAGTGCCCATATCTCATATCTACAGTGCCCATATCTCATATCTACAGTGCCAATATATCATAACTAGAGTGCCCATATATCATATCTAGAGTGCCCATATCTCATATCTAGAGAGGTTATCTCATATCTACAGTGCCCACATCTCATATCTACAGTGCCCATATATCATATCTAGAGTGCCCATATATCATATCTAGAGTGCCCTTATATCATATCTAGAGTGCCCATATCTCATATCTAGAGTGCCATATATCATATCTACAGTGCCCATATCTAGAGTGCCCATATATCATATCTAGAGAGGTTATCTCATATCTACAGTGCCCATATAGAGTGCCCATATATCATATCTACAGTGCCCATATCTCATATCTACAGTGCCCATATATCATATCTACAGTGCCCATATATCATATCTAGAGTGCCCGTATCTCATATCTACAGTGCCCATATCTCATATCTACAGTGCCCATATATCATATCTACAGTGCCCATATTCATATCTAGAGTGCCCATATTCATATCTACAGTGCCCATATCTCATATCTACAGTGCCCATATATCATAACTAGAGTGCCCATATATCATATCTACAGTGCCCATATCTCATATCTATAGTGCCCATATCTCATATCTACAGTGCCCATATATCATAACTAGAGTGCCCATATATCATATCTACAGTGCCCATATATCATATCTACAGTGCCCTATATCATATCTACAGTGCCCATATCTCATATCTAAAGTGCCCATATATCATATCTACAGTGCCCATATATCATATCTACAGTGCCCTTATATCATATCTAGAGTTCCCATATCTCATATCTACAGTGCCCATATATCATATCTACAGTGCCCATTTATATCTAGAGAGTGCTATCTCATATCTACAGTGCCCTTATATCATATCTAAGTGCCCATATCTTATATCTAGAGTGCCCATATATCATATCTACAGTGCTCATATCTAGAGTGCCCATATATCTATCTAGAGAGGTTATCTCATATCTACAGTGCCCATATCTCATATCTACAGTGCCCATATATCATATCTACAGTGCCCATATCTCATATCTACAGTGCCCATATTCATATCTACAGTGCCAATATATCATAACTAGAGTGCCCATATATATTCGAGTGCCCATATCTCATATCTAGAGAGGTTATCTCATATCTACAGTGCCCACATCTCATATCCACAGTGCCCATATATCATATCTAGAGTGCCCATATATCATATCTAGAGTGCCCTTATATCATATCTAGAGTGCCCATATCTCATATCTAGAGTGCCATATATCATATCTACAGTGCCCATATCTAGAGTGCCCATAATCATATCTAGAGAGGTTATCTCATATCTACAGTGCCCATATCTCATATCTACAGTGCCCATATATCATATCTACAGTGCCCATATCTCATATCTACAGTGCCCAATCTCATATCCACAGTGCCCATATATCATATCTAGAGTGCCCATATCTCATATCTACAGTGCCCATATCAATCTACAGTGCCCATATCTCATATCTACAGTGCCCATATATCATATCTACAGTGCCCTTATATCATATCTACAGTGCCCAATATATATCAGAGTGCCGTACTCATATCTACAGTGCCCTTATATCATATATAGAGCGCCCGTATCTCATATCTACAGTGCCCGTATATCATATCTACAGTGCCCATATATCATATCTACAGTGCCTTATATCATATCTACAGTGCCCTTATATCATATCTAGAGTGCCCGTATCTCATATCTACAGTGCCCATATATCATATCTACAGTGCCCATATCTCATATCTACAGTGCCCATATCTCATATCTACAGTGCCCATATATCATATCTACAGTGCCCTTATATCATATCTAGAGTGCCCGTATCTCATATCTACAGTGCCCATATATCATATCTACAGTGCCCATATCTCATATCTACAGTGCCCATATATCATATCTACAGTGCCCATATCTCATATCTACAGGGCCTTCTTATATACGCCATCGCAGGAATTGCGTACAAGGGATTTCGAAAAAGACTTACGTAGATTTACCGCAATGGATCTTCATAGCATTACGCTTGCTGAATACCACAAAGTGCAGAGGATTCCACGTGGCCTAAGGGTCTCCTTGAGACCAACATTATTTCAAGAAAATACTGAGTACTGCACTAAATTTGAAGCAGTGTTGAACAAGTGCTCCATGGACTTGATTGTCTTGACTATAGACTACCTACAAAAAGAGATCAACGAACTCAAAACTAAAATCACTACTACTGAACAACAATTGACCGGTACTTCGTCCCCTGAGGACTTTAAGTCTCTCAAAACTAAGATCGACAAGTCTATCTCTGAGTTTCGCAATAATCTGCAAGAAAGAAAGAAATCCAAATTTTTGAGAGACGCCGACGATTATAAAAATAATCAAGTATATAAATGGCGGTCATCAACCTACTACAATCCTACGAGATTTACACGCAGGGATTACAGTCCCTTTTCAAACAGCTCAGACAGCGACTTTGGATCTTCTCGTCCTTCTTATTCTTCCTCTTTTTTAGGAGCACGTCGTACGCGTCAGTCCCGAGGAAGACGCGGAGGGGGCGGAGACTTCACCACCGATCGCTCAAGAATCGTGACACAGTCTCAGGTAGGAGTACCTCATCTAACCTCGTCTACAACATCTCTTCAGCCATCTTGTCACCATCTGAACTAGGGGTGTTGGAAAAGGGTCTGTCTTTTTGCCCGGTCCCTCACTTCGATACCTTTCAAGTTGACCAGGAACTACATAATTTCTTTCGGAGGCTGAGGCTTAAGGCCCATTTTTCCTCTCAACAACAGGTAACTATACCTCCTTTGACAGTATCGAGATCCTCATTCACCTTAGGGTCATTGGGCCTGAAGAATCCCAGCACTTTCCAACCCCCAAAGATACATCATCCTGTAGAGACCTACATTGATCTTGTTAAGAGAGACATCTCTACATATCTGGACTCTATTCGCAATGGACACATGAAAATTAAGAACAATCTTACTAATGTTGAATATAGATCTTTATTGGCCCTAAAGAATAATAAGAATTTGGTAATTAAACCAGCCGATAAGGGGGGCGCTATCGTCGTACTCGATAGATCTTATTACATGGAAGAGATTTTCTCACAGTTGAATGACCTTAATACCTATATGCCAGTTTCGGTTAATCCTACCTTCGAAATTGAGAAATTGATCTCATCTCTGGTAACAAACTACGAGCATATAGGAGTAATTGATGAAAATTTAAGTAAATTTCTGGTGAATAGATTTCCTGTGATCCCAGTATTTTATACTCTTCCAAAAGTACATAAGAACTTACTCCGACCACCAGGTCGACCCATTGTAGCATCTACCAATTCCATCCTCTCACCCTTGGCCATTACATTAGAGAAAATTCTATCTCCTCTTATTCCTTCCATCAAATCTTATCTAAAGGATACGATACATTTCCTTAGGACGCTTAAAGACATGGGGGTACTTCCAGTTGGGTCACGATTAGTGACCATGGATGTTAATATTCTGTACACGAGCATCAACCATAATGAAGGTATCCAAGCGACCATTTCATTTCTGAGAATCCACACCTCTTTTAGCGATGTACAAATTCAATTCTGTGAGGACATCTTGACTCTAATTCTCACTAAGAATTTTTTTCTTTTTGGGGACCAATTTTATGTGCAAAGGAAAGGTACTGCTATGGGGTCCAATATGGCACCCCCATATGCCAACATTTTCATGGATTCTTTTGAAAGAACATTTGTCTATCCCCATCCATCTTTTGACACTAATGTATTATACTGGAAGCGTTATATCGACGACGTTTTTGTCATCTGGAATGGCGACATTGAATCTCTCATTCAGTTTCATTCTGACTTGAATGTCAGTAGCCCTGACATCACCTTTTCAATACAATATGACGATCACTGCCTCAATTTTTTGGATACAATGGTCCATTTGTCAGACGATGGCCAAATCGGGACCTATATTTACACTAAACCAACTGATAAAAACAGCCTTCTACTATTCAGTAGTAGCCACCCAGCACATGTAAAAAGGTCACTCCCCATATCTCAGCACGATCGGGTACAGAGGATTGTATCCGACCCCCTGGTAAAATGTAGGAGACACAATGATATGGATCAGAAGTTTCGTGAGCGGGGTTATCCCGACAGAGTCCTAAAAGACTCATATAGAGAAGGGGTCTCACGACCCATGATGGACACCAAAAATCAGAGGATACCTTTCGTTAATGTCTTTCACCCCTTTAAACATAGGATCCATCAATGTATTTCAAAACATTGGAATATCTTAGAAGCGGCCTACCCTGACGTCCCGGAATTTAGGAATAAACCCTGATTTGTTACAAGAAGTCGGATAACATCAGAAATTTTGTGGTCAGAGCCGATATTGGCACAATTAAAACTGGGCTTACGCAGAGTGTGTTGCACACCCCTCGCAATGGGACATTTCCATGTCTGGGGTGTCTACAGTGTTCCAATATCACGAAAGGTGACAGTTTTTCACATCCCAGGACAGGTCGGCGATTTCCCATCAAAGGGCATTACACATGTGATTCATCATATGTGATATACTTAATTAAGTGTCCATGCGGTCTCGGATATGTTGGGGAGACCACTCAGCATATCCGTGACCGCATCTCCCAACACAAATCCACAATCAGATGTGGACGTATTTTGCTGCCGGTCCCTGCTCATTTTTGGAGAAGCAACAGACTATCGCCCAACTTAGATATCAAGTGATTGATCATGTTCCCAAAGCAAGAAGAGGTGGCGATAGAATTAAAAAATTAAAGGAACGGGAGTCCTATTGGATCCATACGCTGAAGACACTTTCTCCGTATGGTCTCAATAAGGAGTACGAGCTTTCCTACTAATGAACCTTTTTTCTATGTCAATTGCATACTAGAGACGAGGGTTAATTATCGATTGTTTTCCTTTGTTACTTTCCTTGGTTAGCCTGGTCCCTAGCCATTATAATCTTGTCCATGACGATTTCCCATATTATAGACTATGAAATTACTATATCTAATGAGACTTAACCTTGGTGTGATGTTATTATTATGATTTGTGGTTTACACATCTTTATCACATATGTCTTCCTTGGTTTACAATATGACACTATGTTCACATTTCTGTACTATTTTTGTATGCCCGTAGATACTGCATTATTGATCTCTCTCTTTTCACTATTGTTTCCCTGATACAATATGTATTCTTCACTTTCTACAGCAGGTCGGCACCGATCTCGTGTCCTGACTCCTTCCCTGACTTGCGCACTGTATCCTTGGGGATTCGGCTTTCCTCGGCCTCCTCTCGGCAACTCTCGACTTTCTGCACATGCGCACTCGTTATCTAACCTTTCCAGCCGAACCCGGAAGTTCACGGGCTCGGCATTCACCAGGCACATAAATAGCAGCGTGTGTGTAATGGCGCCACAGCTCACCAACGCATTATGAAGTTCCCGGACGTTGTCCTTTTCATACGCATTAAGGTATGTCTTATTGTATACTGCTTTTGGAGTTGGACTGCCCGACCACACTAACCCTATGTTGTCACAGCATTATCTACCTAAGACACCTGGAGACAGGCAATATTTTTTTGACCGGCGTTAGCATTCATAGCAGATACTCCCTGCTACTAGTCTTGGCATACATATTACTCAGTTCTTTTCTTATGTGGCGTTATGCCATATATGTTTCTCTAACCTTTAGAGGATTACTAATTGGACATTATGTGGTATATATTATCCCTTATTGCCTTGTATATTTTCTATGCAACTATTGATCTATAATATGTAAATTAGGGATTTTTTACTAGATATCATTATATGTTATATCACACTATCTTATATTTCCCTCCATATGGATGTCCAACGTGTCTACACTATGACTATAGTCTTTAGCATCTCTCCCCCCTTTTTTTATTTTTATTTTTATTTTTTTACCTTCCATTCTTGCATTTATGCTAAAGCGATTTGCACATATTATTACGTGTTGGCTACCGCACACACATATATACATATAAGGCCTCACACTTGTAAATACTTCCTTATATTTTTTTCTTTTTTTTTTTTTCTTTTTTTCAGTTCCTATTCACTTGTGGCCCTTTTGCTTTACTGGATTTTTTTTCCATCCTTTTTTTCACATTAGATATTTTTTGATACCTAGTTATTTTATTATGGAACTTATTCTGTGCTTCAATTTTGGTTGCCTTGTCTATTATTATTAGTAGCTCATGTTTTTTTTGATTTATATTTGATGTATTAATGTATTTCAGTTATTGTTTTTCCTTTTTTTAATTTTACATTTTCTTCTCTATACAGTAAATGGTACTTCTTGAAAAAGGCATAAAGCGCCGAAACGTTGAGATATTATGTACCTATGCTTGCCATTGTTCTTCGGAGTTCCTTGCTTTTCCACATGAGCTGTCTCTGTTCCAATAAAGATTTTCGTTTTGCATCCTACTATCGCTTCGTGTGCCGGATTATATTACTGACTGTATACTCTTTGTTTTCCCTGAGCACCCACAATACCAGTGAGCTTCCCCACTATTTTTTCTAAGTACAGTGCCCATATATCATATCTACAGTGCCCTTATCTCATATCTACAGTGCCCATATCTCATATCTACAGTGCCCACATCTCATATCTACAGTGCCCATATCTCATATCTACAGTGCCCATATATCATATCTACAGTGCCCATGTATCATATCTACAGTGCCCATATATCATAACTAGAGTGCCCATATATCATATCTAGAGTGCCCATATATCATATCTAGATAGAGAGGTTATCTCATATCTACAGTGCCCATATCTCATATCTACAGTGCCCATATATCATATCTAGAGAGGTTATCTCATATCTACAGTGCCCTTATATCATATCTAGAGTGCCCATATCTTATATCTAGAGTGCCCATATATCATATCTACAGTGCCCATATCTAGAGTGCCCATATATCATATCTAGAGAGGTTATCTCATATCTACAGTGCCCATATCTCATATCTACAGTGCCCATATATCATATCTACAGTGCCCATATCTCATATCTACAGTGCCCATATCTCATATCTACAGTGCCAATATATCATAACTAGAGTGCCCATATATATCTAGAGTGCCCATATCTCATATCTAGAGAGGTTATCTCATATCTACAGTGCCCACATCTCATATCCACAGTGCCCATATATCATATCTAGAGTGCCCATATATCATATCTAGAGTGCCCTTATATCATATCTAGAGTGCCCATATCTCATATCTAGAGTGCCATATATCATATCTACAGTGCCCATATCTAGAGTGCCCATATATCATATCTAGAGAGGTTATCTCATATCTACAGTGCCCATATCTCATATCTACAGTGCCCATATATCATATCTACAGTGCCCATATCTCATATCTACAGTGCCCACATCTCATATCCACAGTGCCCATATATCATATCTAGAGTGCCCATATCTCATATCTACAGTGCCCATATATCACATCTACAGTGCCCATATCTCATATCTACAGTGCCCATATATCATATCTACAGTGCCCTTATATCATATCTACAGTGCCCATATATCATATCTAGAGTGCCCGTATCTCATATCTACAGTGCCCTTATATCATATATAGAGCGCCCGTATCTCATATCTACAGTGCCCGTATATCATATCTACAGTGCCCATATATCATATCTACAGTGCCCTTATATCATATCTACAGTGCCCTTATATCATATCTAGAGTGCCCGTATCTCATATCTACAGTGCCCATATATCATATCTACAGTGCCCATATCTCATATCTACAGTGCCCATATCTCATATCTACAGTGCCCATATATCATATCTACAGTGCCCTTATATCATATCTAGAGTGCCCGTATCTCATATCTACAGTGCCCATATATCATATCTACAGTGCCCATATCTCATATCTACAGTGCCCATATATCATATCTACAGTGCCCATATCTCATATCTACAGGGCCTTCTTATATACGCCATCGCAGGAATTGCGTACAAGGGATTTCGAAAAAGACTTACGTAGATTTACCGCATTGGATCTTCATAGCATTACGCTTGCTGAATACCACAAAGTGCAGAGGATTCCACGTGGCCTAAGGGTCTCCTTGAGACCAACATTATTTCAAGAAAATACTGAGTACTGCACTAAATTTGAAGCAGTGTTGAACAAGTGCTCCATGGACTTGATTGTCTTGACTATAGACTACCTACAAAAAGAGATCAACGAACTCAAAACTAAAATCACTACTACTGAACAACAATTGACCGGTACTTCGTCCCCTGAGGACTTTAAGTCTCTCAAAACTAAGATCGACAAGTCTATCTCTGAGTTTCGCAATAATCTGCAAGAAAGAAAGAAATCCAAATTTTTGAGAGACGCCGACGATTATAAAAATAATCAAGTATATAAATGGCGGTCATCAACCTACTACAATCCTACGAGATTTACACGCAGGGATTACAGTCCCTTTTCAAACAGCTCAGACAGCGACTTTGGATCTTCTCGTCCTTCTTATTCTTCCTCTTTTTTAGGAGCACGTCGTACGCGTCAGTCCCGAGGAAGACGCGGAGGGGGCGGAGACTTCACCACCGATCGCTCAAGAACCGTGACACAGTCTCAGGTAGGAGTACCTCATCTAACCTCGTCTACAACATCTCTTCAGCCATCTTGTCACCATCTGAACTAGGGGTGTTGGAAAAGGGTCTGTCTTTTTGCCCGGTCCCTCACTTCGATACCTTTCAAGTTGACCAGGAACTACATAATTTCTTTCGGAGGCTGAGGCTTAAGGCCCATTTTTCCTCTCAACAACAGGTAACTATACCTCCTTTGACAGTATCGAGATCCTCATTCACCTTAGGGTCATTGGGCCTGAAGAATCCCAGCACTTTCCAACCCCCAAAGATACATCATCCTGTAGAGACCTACATTGATCTTGTTAAGAGAGACATCTCTACATATCTGGACTCTATTCGCAATGGACACATGAAAATTAAGAACAATCTTACTAATGTTGAATATAGATCTTTATTGGCCCTAAAGAATAATAAGAATTTGGTAATTAAACCAGCCGATAAGGGGGCGCTATCGTCGTACTCGATAGATCTTATTACATGGAAGAGATTTTCTCACAGTTGAATGACCTTAATACCTATATGCCAGTTTCGGTTAATCCTACCTTCGAAATTGAGAAATTGATCTCATCTCTGGTAACAAACTACGAGCATATAGGAGTAATTGATGAAAATTTAAGTAAATTTCTGGTGAATAGATTTCCTGTGATCCCAGTATTTTATACTCTTCCAAAAGTACATAAGAACTTACTCCGACCACCAGGTCGACCCATTGTAGCATCTACCAATTCCATCCTCTCACCCTTGGCCATTACATTAGAGAAAATTCTATCTCCTCTTATTCCTTCCATCAAATCTTATCTAAAGGATACGATACATTTCCTTAGGACGCTTAAAGACATGGGGGTACTTCCAGTTGGGTCACGATTAGTGACCATGGATGTTAATATTCTGTACACGAGCATCAACCATAATGAAGGTATCCAAGCGACCATTTCATTTCTGAGAATCCACACCTCTTTTAGCGATGTACAAATTCAATTCTGTGAGGACATCTTGACTCTAATTCTCACTAAGAATTTTTTTCTTTTTGGGGACCAATTTTATGTGCAAAGGAAAGGTACTGCTATGGGGTCCAATATGGCACCCCCATATGCCAACATTTTCATGGATTCTTTTGAAAGAACATTTGTCTATCCCCATCCATCTTTTGACACTAATGTATTATACTGGAAGCGTTATATCGACGACGTTTTTGTCATCTGGAATGGCGACATTGAATCTCTCATTCAGTTTCATTCTGACTTGAATGTCAGTAGCCCTGACATCACCTTTTCAATACAATATGACGATCACTGCCTCAATTTTTTGGATACAATGGTCCATTTGTCAGACGATGGCCAAATCGGGACCTATATTTACACTAAACCAACTGATAAAAACAGCCTTCTACTATTCAGTAGTAGCCACCCAGCACATGTAAAAAGGTCACTCCCCATATCTCAGCACGATCGGGTACAGAGGATTGTATCCGACCCCCTGGTAAAATGTAGGAGACACAATGATATGGATCAGAAGTTTCGTGAGCGGGGTTATCCCGACAGAGTCCTAAAAGACTCATATAGAGAAGGGGTCTCACGACCCATGATGGACACCAAAAATCAGAGGATACCTTTCGTTAATGTCTTTCACCCCTTTAAACATAGGATCCATCAATGTATTTCAAAACATTGGAATATCTTAGAAGCGGCCTACCCTGACGTCCCGGAATTTAGGAATAAACCCCTGATTTGTTACAAGAAGTCGGATAACATCAGAAATTTTGTGGTCAGAGCCGATATTGGCACAATTAAAACTGGGCTTACGCAGAGTGTGTTGCACACCCCTCGCAATGGGACATTTCCATGTCTGGGGTGTCTACAGTGTTCCAATATCACGAAAGGTGACAGTTTTTCACATCCCAGGACAGGTCGGCGATTTCCCATCAAAGGGCATTACACATGTGATTCATCATATGTGATATACTTAATTAAGTGTCCATGCGGTCTCGGATATGTTGGGGAGACCACTCAGCATATCCGTGACCGCATCTCCCAACACAAATCCACAATCAGATGTGGACGTATTTTGCTGCCGGTCCCTGCTCATTTTTTGGAGAAGCAACAGACTATCGCCCAACTTAGATATCAAGTGATTGATCATGTTCCCAAAGCAAGAAGAGGTGGCGATAGAATTAAAAAATTAAAGGAACGGGAGTCCTATTGGATCCATACGCTGAAGACACTTTCTCCGTATGGTCTCAATAAGGAGTACGAGCTTTCCTACTAATGAACCTTTTTTCTATGTCAATTGCATACTAGAGACGAGGGTTAATTATCGATTGTTTTCCTTTGTTACTTTCCTTGGTTAGCCTGGTCCCTAGCCATTATAATCTTGTCCATGACGATTTCCCATATTATAGACTATGAAATTACTATATCTAATGAGACTTAACCTTGGTGTGATGTTATTATTATGATTTGTGGTTTACACATCTTTATCACATATGTCTTCCTTGGTTTACAATATGACACTATGTTCACATTTCTGTACTATTTTTGTATGCCCGTAGATACTGCATTATTGATCTCTCTCTTTTCACTATTGTTTCCCTGATACAATATGTATTCTTCACTTTCTACAGCAGGTCGGCACCGATCTCGTGTCCTGACTCCTTCCCTGACTTGCGCACTGTATCCTTGGGGATTCGGCTTTCCTCGGCCTCCTCTCGGCAACTCTCGACTTTCTGCACATGCGCACTTCGTTATCTAACCTTTCCAGCCGAACCCGGAAGTTCACGGGCTCGGCATTCACCAGGCACATAAATAGCAGCGTGTGTGTAATGGCGCCACAGCTCACCAACGCATTATGAAGTTCCCGGACGTTGTCCTTTTCATACGCATTAAGGTATGTCTTATTGTATACTGCTTTTGGAGTTGGACTGCCCGACCACACTAACCCTATGTTGTCACAGCATTATCTACCTAAGACACCTGGAGACAGGCAATATTTTTTTGACCGGCGTTAGCATTCATAGCAGATACTCCCTGCTACTAGTCTTGGCATACATATTACTCAGTTCTTTTCTTATGTGGCGTTATGCCATATATGTTTCTCTAACCTTTAGAGGATTACTAATTGGACATTATGTGGTATATATTATCCCTTATTGCCTTGTATATTTTCTATGCAACTATTGATCTATAATATGTAAATTAGGGATTTTTTACTAGATATCATTATATGTTATATCACACTATCTTATATTTCCCTCCATATGGATGTCCAACGTGTCTACACTATGACTATAGTCTTTAGCATCTCTCCCCCCTTTTTTTATTTTTATTTTTATTTTTTTACCTTCCATTCTTGCATTTATGCTAAAGCGATTTGCACATATTATTACGTGTTGGCTACCGCACACACATATATACATATAAGGCCTCACACTTGTAAATACTTCCTTATATTTTTTTCTTTTTTCTTTTTTCTTTTTTTCAGTTCCTATTCACTTGTGGCCCTTTTGCTTTACTGGATTTTTTTTCCATCCTTTTTTTCACATTAGATATTTTTTGATACCTAGTTATTTTATTATGGAACTTATTCTGTGCTTCAATTTTGGTTGCCTTGTCTATTATTATTAGTAGCTCATGTTTTTTTTGATTTATATTTGATGTATTAATGTATTTCAGTTATTGTTTTTCCTTTTTTAATTTTACATTTTCTTCTCTATACAGTAAATGGTACTTCTTGAAAAAGGCATAAAGCGCCGAAACGTTGAGATATTATGTACCTATGCTTGCCATTGTTCTTCGGAGTTCCTTGCTTTTCCACATGAGCTGTCTCTGTTCCAATAAAGATTTTCGTTTTGCATCCTACTATCGCTTCGTGTGCCGGATTATATTACTGACTGTATACTCTTTGTTTTCCCTGAGCACCCACAATACCAGTGAGCTTCCCCACTATTTTTTCTAAGTACAGTGCCCATATATCATATCTACAGTGCCCTTATCTCATATCTACAGTGCCCATATCTCATATCTACAGTGCCCACATCTCATATCTACAGTGCCCATATCTCATATCTACAGTGCCCATATATCATATCTACAGTGCCCATGTATCATATCTACAGTGCCCATATATCATAACTAGAGTGCCCATATATCATATCTAGAGTGCCCATATATCATATCTAGATAGAGAGGTTATCTCATATCTACAGTGCCAATATCTCATATCTACAGTGCCCATATATCATATCTAGAGTGCCCTTTTATCATATCTAGAGTGCCCATATATCATATCTAGAGAGGTTATCTCATATCTACAGTGCCCATATATCATATCTACAGTGCCCATATCTCATATCTACAGTGCCCATATCTCATATCTACAGTGCCCATATTTCATAACTAGAGTGCACATATATCATATCTAGAGTGCCCATATCTCATATCTAGAGAGGTTATCTCATATCTACAGTGCCCTTATATCATATCTAGAGTGCCCGTATATCATATCTAGAGAGGTTATCTCATATCTACAGTGCCCATATCTCATATCTACAGTGCCCATATATCATATCTACAGTGCCCATATCTCATATCTACAGTGCCCATATATCATATCTACAGTGCCCATATATCATATCTAGAGTGCCCGTATCTCATATCTACAGTGTCCTTATATCATATCTACAGTGCCCTTATATCATATATAGAGTGCCCGTATCTCATATCTACAGTGCCCATATATCATATCTACAGTGCCCATATATCATATCTAGAGTGCCCGTATATCATATCTAGAGTGCCCTTATATCATATCTAGAGTGCCTATATCTCATATCTAGAGTGCCCATATATCATATCTACAGTGCCCATATCTAGAGTGCCCATATATCATATCTAGAGAGGTTATCTCATATCTACAGTGCCCATATATCATATCTACAGTGCCCATATAGCATATCTACAGTGCCCATATATCATAACTAGAGTGCCCATATATCATATCTAGAGTGCCCATATCTCATATCTACAGTGCCCATATCTCATATCTACAGTGCCCATATCTCATATCTAGAGTGCCAATATCTCATATCTACAGTGCCCATATATCATATCTAGAGTGCCCATATATCATATCTAGAGTGCCCATATCTCATATCTAGATAGGTTATCTCATATCTGCAGTGCCCATATCTCATATCTACAGTGCCCATATCTCATATCTACAGTGCCCATATTTCATAACTAGAGTGCCCATATATCATATCTAGAGTGCCCATATCTCATATCTAGAGAGGTTATCTCATATCTACTGTGCCCTTATATCATATCTAGAGAGCCCATATATCATGTCTAGAGAGGTTATCTCATATCTACAGTGCCCATATCTCATATCTACAGTGCCCATATATCATATATACAGTGCCCATATCTCATATCTACAGTGCCCATATATCATAACTAGAGTGCCCATATATCATATCTAGAGTGCCCATATCTCATATCTAGAGAGGTTATCTCATATCTACAGTGCCCACATCTCATATCTACAGTGCCCATATATCATATCTAGCGTGCCCATATATCATATCTAGAGTGCCCTTATATCATATCTAGAGTGCCCATATCTCATATCTAGAGTGCCCATATATCATATCTACAGTGCCCATATCTAGAGTGCCCATATATCATATCTAGAGAGGTTATCTCATATCTACAGTGCCCATATCTCATATCTACAGTGCCCATATATCATATCTACAGTGCCCATATAGCATATCTACAGTGCCCATATATCATAACTAGAGTGCCCATATATCATATCTACAGTGCCCATATCTCATATCTAGAGAGGTTGTCTCATATCTACAGCGCCCATATCTCATATCTACAGTGCCCATATCTCATATCTAGAGTGCCAATATCTCATATCTACAGTGCCCATATATCATATCTAGAGTGCTCATATATCATATCTAGAGTGCCCATATCTAGAGTGCCCATATCTCATATCTAGAGTGCCCATATCTAGAGTGCCAATATCTCATATCTACAGTGCCCATATATCATATCTACAGTGCCCATATCTCATATCTAGAGTGCCCATATCTCATATCTAGAGAGGTTATCTCATATCTAGAGTGACCATATATCATATCTAGAGTGCCCATATCTAGAGTGCCAATATCTCATATCTACAGTGCCCATATATCATATCTACAGTGCCCATATCTCATATCTAGAGTGCCCATATCTCATATCTAGAGAGGTTATCTCATATCTAGAGTGACCATATATCACAGCTAGAGTGCTCACACATCACAGAGTGCCCACATATCAGAGAGTACTCATATCACTGTTAGGCTATGTGCCCACATTGCAAAAATGCTCCAGAATTGTCCGGAGCATTTCCGGAACTCCCCCCGCTTGTAAAACGCATACGGAATTCGCATGCGTTTTCCCATCAAACACAAGCGTTTTGCAAGCGTTTTTACCTTGCAGAATGCTCGCGATTTTCCAAGCGATTTGAAGCATCGCTTGGAAAAGTGATTCACAGGTTGGTCACACTTGTCACGCATAGTGCTTGACAAGTGTGACCAACATTTTGCTATTGATGAATGTTAAAAATAATAAAAAAAATTAAAAATATGGATATTCTCACCTCCTGGCAGCCCCCGATCTCCTCAGCGGTGATCCCTGTCCTCAGCGGCACTGCCAGCAAGTTCCGTTCCCAGGTGTGCTTAGCGAGAATGATCTTTGTGACGTCGCGGTCGCGCCACTGAGGACCGGGAGGACTCCGGGGCTGACAGAGGGTAAGTATATCCCTATTTTTTATTTTAATTTTATTTTTACAGGAATATGGTACCCAGAGCCTGGAGGAGAGTCTTTTCTCCTCCAGACCCTGAGTACCAACCGCACATGAAGCGCTCACTTGACGCATGGTGGGCATGGCCACATGCGTAAAGTGAGCGTTTCAATGCAATCCTATGGCGGCTGAGTCGCCGCTGTTCCGCTAAAATAATGAACAAGCTGCGGATTCAGCAACTGCGAAATCCCATAGGATTGCATGGGATGCGTTTTGTTAGCGTTTTTATAAGCGCTTCCGCCGCGGAAAAACACGGCAAAAACACTTAAAAAATGCAACGTGGGCACACAGCCTTAGAGTGCCGATATATTACAGCTAAAGTGCCCATATATCACAGAGTGTCTATATAGCAGCTAGACTGTCCATATATCACAGCTAGAGTGCCCATATATCACAGTTAGAGTGTCTATATAGCAGCTAGACTGTCCATGTCCATCACAGTTACAGTGCCCACATATCACAGCTAGAGTGCCCACATATCACAGAGTGCCCATATATCACAGCTTGAGTTCCCATATATCACAGTTAGAGTGACCATATTTCACAGTTAGAGTGCCCACAGATCACAGCTAGAGTGCTGATATATATATATATATATATATATATATATATCACTGCTACAGTGCCCACATATCACAGTTAGAGTGCCCACATTTCACAGAGTGCCCATGTATCACAGCTAGAGTTCCCATATATCACAGTTAGAGTGACCATATTTCACAGTTAGAGTGCCCACAGATCACAGCTAGAGTGCTGATATATATCACTGCTACAGTGCCCACATATCACAGTTATAGTGCCCTCATTTCACAGAGTGCCCATGTATCACAGCTAGAGTTCCCATGTATCACAGTTAGAGTGCCCACAGATCACAGCTAGAGAGCTGATATATATCACAGCTAGAGTGCCCACATATCACAGTTAAAGTGCCCACATATCACAGCTAGAGTGCCCACATATCACAGCTAGAGTGCCCACATATCACAGTTAAAGTGTCTTTATAGCAGCTAGACTGTCCATGTCCGCATATTACAGAGTGCCCACATATCACAGCTAGAGTGTGCCCACATATCACAGCTAGAGTGCCCACATTTCAGAGTGCCCATATATCACAGCTTGAGTTCTCATATATCACAGTTAGATTGACCATATTTCACAGTTAGAGTGCCCACAGATCACAGCTAGAGTGCTGATATATATCACTGCTAGAGTGCCCACATATCACAGTTATAGTGCCCACATTTCACAGAGTGCCCATATGTCACAGCTAGAGTTCCCATATATCACAGTAGGGTATGTTCTCACGTTTTGCAGATTTGCCTGCGGAATTTTCTGCACAGAATCCGCACCTCTTAATGCGGATTTGATGCGTTTTTCATGCTGATTTGTATGCGTTTATGTAAGCTAAATAAAGATATGTTATTTAACAAAAAAAAAAAGATTTGTGATGTAATTTCTTGTCCAACCTCCTCTTTTACATTTGTACATCCCATACTCCATTACACACACAGATAGATGATAGGTAGATAGATAGATAGATAGATAGATAGATAGATAGATAGATAGATAGATAGATAGATAGATAGATACGGGATATACAGGGGTTGGACAAAATAATGGAAACACCTGGAAACATCACCAAAAGTTAGTTTAATATGGTGTAGGTCCACCTTTTGCGGCGATTACAGCCTCAATTCTCTGAGGTATGGATTCATACAAGGTGTGAATTGTTTCCAAAGGAATTTTAGGCCATTCTTCAGTTAAAACACCCTCCAGTTCTTTGAGCGACGATGGCGACTGAAATCGACGTCTAACTTGAATCTCTAAAATCGACCATAAATGCTCAATAATGTTGAGGTCTGGGGATTGTGGGGGCCAGATGAGATGCTCAACTTCATTAGAATGTTCCTCGTGCCATGCTTTAACGATTCTAGCTGTATGAATTGGTGCATTATCATCCTGAAAGATGGCGTTCCCCTCCGGGAACAGTGCTTGAACCATTGGATGCACTTGGTCGCCCAAAATGCCTAAATAATCGCAGATGTTAATTCTTCCATGAAGGGATATCATTGGCCCGGCGGATCTCCACGAAATAGCACCCCAGATCACCACAGAACCTCCACCATGTTTTACGGTTGGGAGAAGGCAGCCTGGATGGAATGCTTCTTTCGGCTGTCTCCACACGTACACGCGGCCGGAGGTCGGAAATAGGGTAAACGATGATTCGTCTGAGAATATCACATGTTTCCACGGCTCGAGGGACCAATTCTGGAGGGTAAAAGAATAAACCAACCGTATACTCCCTGTCTGACGCAGTCCAAGTAATAACGAGTGTCCCACAACGATTTCCCCTATAGAACAGTGACATCAGGTGATGTCACTGCTCTATAGGTACTCCCAGTGATGAACTGACAGGAGACAATGGCTCCTGCAGTGCATCACTGAGGTTACCTGAGTTCAGGCTCTCACTTTCCGGCAATGCTGCGTGGGAATTTTCTCACCCAGTATTGCCGGTGAGAGAATGAACTTAAGTGACCTCACTCTCTCCCGGCAGCGGAGGGATATACACCGCGGAGGATTACCTCCGCTGTCAGTGCATCGTGGAGGCCGTGTAGAGCACTGACATCACCCTATGTCAGTGTTCTACACTGGAGATCGTCGTGGGACACTCGTTAATCACTGGACTTCGGCGGAAAGGTAAGTATAGGTTGGTTTTTTATTTTATTTTTATTAAAGGAGACGAGGCCGTCGGGGACTAGGTGATAGGTAAGTATGTACTCTATGTTATGTGTTGTATGTTATGTGTATGTTCTGTATGTTATATGTAATGTATGTTCTGTATATGTTGGGTTTTTTTTTACATTCAACACATTGGATGATGGCAATACTACTGTCCCATCATTGGCTAATGTGTCACTCACTGTCACTGTAGCAGGCATAGCCGGATGGGACTTGTAGTCCCATCGGACGATGCCTGCATACACACACACAGCCCCGGCAACCCCCGAATAGCCCTGGCAGAGCCCCGCAGACCCCCGGACAGCCGTAGCAACCCCCGCACAACCCCGGCAACACATAGCCCGGCACACACTATACACACACAGTCACCGCCCACACACTATACACGCACACAGTCACCGCCGACACTCCGCCCACACACTTCACTCCTCCTGATCTGCAGCGCTTCATCTGCAGTAAAACCGCACTTTTTTAAACCTGCGGTTTTGCTGCGGAAGTTCCCGACTCAATGCAAGTCAATGGGTGTAGAAACGCTGGAGTTCCGCACAAAGAATTGACATGCTGCGGAAAATAAAATGCTGCGAATGCGCACGTTTTTTACCGCAGCATGTGCACAACAAACCTGCGTTTCCCCATAGATTTACACTGCGGATCTGATGCCTTTCCGCGCGTCCAGAAATGCTGCGGAAACGCATCTAAGTCAGCAACGTGTGCACATACCCTTAGAGTGCTCATATATCACAGCTAGAGTGCCCACATATCACAGAGTGCTCATATATCACAGCTAGAGTGCCCATATATCACAGAGTGTCTATATAGGAGCTAGACTGTCCATATATCACAGTTAGAGTGCCCATATATCACAGCTAGAGTGCTCATATATCACAGTTAGAGTGCTCATATATCACAGTTAGAATGCCCATATATCACAGTTACAATTACACTGTAGTAAAAAGACACGCAATAGGGTATTATCCGGGTGATATGTCAATAACACAATCAGATTAAACTCACCTGATGTGACTTGAGAAGAAGCATATAGATTTATTAATAATGATAACTGCCACAGATCCACTGGTCACATCTAGTGATCCATCGTAGTATCAAAGGCTGAAAAATTCGTGGATACCATCCGCGCTGCTGTATAAATGATGATCCAGACTAGTTCAGGGTAAAATATTGATGGTTTTAATCTCAATCTCAACGCGTTTTGAAGTCAACAGGACTTCTACACCTACTATTTATGAATTTTGGTAAAACTGTTTAAGGTAAATGAGTATAGCAGGTTTTTTGTTGGGGCCAATCAATACTGACTCTCAGTTGAATGTTGTCAACCTAGTATTTTCAACAGATGATAACCCTGTAGGAGGAAACAATATATCCACTGTGACAAAGTCAGTGGAAAGGACTGGGGGGGAGATATGTTTCACTGAGGCTAATAGCTTCAGTGATCTCAAACCTAGAAGTTTTACTTCAGCACACTAAGTGCTGAGGGGGTTATTCAGCCATGTTCTAGGGCTGGTTTTTTTTTTGTGGACGGCTAACGTGTGGGTAGGAGGTCGTCCACAATATCTCCACCCCAGGGTGTGGTTTAGGATGTAAAATGTTGGCCTTCTGAGGCATTCAGTGTTCAGTGTGCCTGGAAGAGGATAACTCTAGAGTGGTGCTCGTGTTTTTAGTAAACTGAACCATGTGTTTGGTATTCCTGAGTGGGTGGATACCAGCAAGTACACAGACTGTATACCATTTTGTTTTGTTTTACTGTTTTATCTGCAGAACCGTGTATATTTTTATTTTGCACTGGTTTATGCCGCATGTATAGAATAAACTAGTGGAAGATTTAAAGAGACAGTGCTCCTATATCTATCTCTGTGTGCAGCTGAGTGAGCCGATCGACCACAGTGACGGCCAGGGTCGGACTGGGGCACCGGGACACCGGACAATCCTCTAGTGGGCCCGGGCCCACACCTCACATCACAGCTCCTTCACATCACCTGCCGCCGCTGCCGGCTTCTATCTGCCCGAAGAGCTGTGTGTGCCGACCCTCACTGCAGCCAGCACAGTCAGAGGCACAGCTGACCGTGAGGCTGAGTGTGAGAGGAGACACACACACACAACAGCTGACCCGCAGTCTCCTGTTTGCTGTGCTGCATCTCTCAGCTCCTGTCATGACCCAGGACGGGGTTTTGTCTTTGCCCCGTCCTGGTCAGACTGGGGTTAATGGTTTCAGCCTCTCTCTGGCAGAGGGCGGCTATTTAGTTGCCAATTGACCTAGGTCTGGTGTCAGTTATACTCCTGCCCTCGGCTGAGTTAGTTGACCTCCTGTGTGCCTGTGCCTTGTGCCTGATCTTGTTGCTTGTTTGGTTTTGACCCGGTCCGTCTCTTCGTTGTGAGTTTGTCTAATGTCTTGGTACTGTGTATTTGCCCGTTCTGGTTTTCTGATCCCTTGGCTACGTTCTGGTTATTCTCTGCCTGCTCCACTTGTACTGCGTTGCTCCCTCTGTGTATGACCTGGCTATCCTGACTATCCGTTTTGTCTATGCCCCTTGGTAACTCTGTCCCGTAGTTACCCTTCTAGGTGTTTTCCTTCTGCTCATAGCTCTCTTGAGCTTAGGCCACGCCCACCAGCAGTCACGTGCTTAAGGTCCTCTGGCCTGAAAAATCTCTGTCTGTTACTGCCTTCTCTAAGAGACCTGTGGCCGGCGCCGCCCCTTGGCAGTCACGTGCTTAGGGTCCTGTTAGTCTGAAGCACGCATCTTCACCACTACTGCCCCGCTCCACAGGTATCTTTGAGTGCAGTCTGCCTTACTCAGGACACGCGCACTGGCTCAGTGAGCAAGTGCAGTACGGTGTTCGTGATATTATAACTGACCGCTACTTTTTTTTTTTTTTTTTCCTCCTGTGTGTGTTATGGATCCTATGTATGCCCTTTCTGAGCAGGTAAAGCACCTGACTCAGATGTCTCAGAAATAGTGTTGAGCATTCCGATACCGCAAGTATCGGGTATCGGCCGATATTCGCTGTATCGGAATTCCGATACTTAGTTCCGATATTTTTCCAATATCGTATACCGGAATCGGAAGTTCCCATAATTCTTTGAGAGGCAATGTGATTTTAGTCAGCCAATGAGGAATCTTATGAAGTGTGGGTACATCCTGTAATGCTGCGGTCATCTTAACTAATGGCATGGCTGTGATTGGCTGCTGAAATGATGTCAGAATGCACTATAAAAGGCGCCGCCGCCATTTTAGCGTCACTGTGCTGTGAACTCAGTTAGGGACAGAACGCTGTTCTGCTGACTTTGAGGGACAGTTAGACATTGCGATTTTGTGTACTGTGCTTTAGGCAGGCTAGTTTACCAACCGCTGTGTAAAGCTTCCTTTTGCCAGTGTTGTTTTAACAGCTCTGTGCAAGGTGTGTGTGAGAGTGCAGGTGACGCTGCAGTTTGCTCTGCATCCATCGCTGTTTGTAGGCATCTGCACGTGTCACTCACTGACTCTTTTTTTTATTTTATTTTGTGGAATTGGTGCAGCTCCATTATATTTGAAAAAAATCTAATCTATTAGTGTGACGCGCTTCCATCCGTATACAATACATTGGTTGCAAACACTATAGAAGTACAGAAAGGAGCCTTTCACAGATAGTGAACAGTTGTGTTTCAGTGTTCACTGCAGTCTGTGAGGTTTTGATTTTCTGAGTGCAGATCACGCTCCAGTTAGTTCTTCAACCACTGCTGGTTGTAGTCTGCTGAGCGTGTGTCACTGCCTCATCCTTCACATTTTTCTCTAATTGGTGCTGCTCCATTATATTTGAAAAAAATCTAATCTATTAGTGTGACGCGCTTCCATCCGTATACAATACATTGGTTGCAAACACTATAGAAGTACAGAAATGAGCCTTTCACAGATAGTGAACAGTTGTGTTTCATGTTCACTGCAGTCTGTGAGGTTTTGATTTTTTGAGTGCAGATCATGCTCCAGTTAGTTCTTCAACCACTGCTGGTTGTAGTCTGCTGAGCGTGTGTCACTGCCTCATCCTTCACATTTTTCTCTAATTGGTGCTGCTCCATTATATTTTAAAAAAATCTAATCTATTAGTGTGACGCGCTTCCATCCGTATACAATACATTGGTTGCAAACACTATAGAAGTACAGAAAGGAGCCTTTCACAGATAGTGAACAGTTGTGTTTCAGTGTTCACTGCAGTCTGTGAGGTTTTGATTTTTTGAGTGCAGATCACGCTCCAGTTAGTGCTTCAACCACTGCTGGTTGTAGTCTGCTGAGCGTGTGTCACTGCCTCATCCTTCACATTTTTCTCTAATTGGTGCTGCTCCATTATATTTGAAAAAAATCTAATCTATTAGTGTGACGCGCTTCCATCCGTATACAATACATTGGTTGCAAACACTATAGAAGTACACAAAGGGGCCTTTCACAGCTACTGAACAGTTGTCTGCAGTGTTCACTGTAGTCTGTGAGCTTTTCATTTTTTGAGTGCAGATTACGCTCCAGTTAGTTCTTCAACCACTGCTGGTTGTAGTCTGCTGAGCGTGTGTCACTGCCTCATCCTTCACATTTTTCTCTAATTGGTGCTGCTCCATTATATTTGAAAAAAATCTAATCTATTAGTGTGACGCGCTTCCATCCGTATACAATACATTGGTTGCAAACACTATAGAAGTACACAAAGGGGCCTTTCACAGCTACTGAACAGTTGTCTGCAGTGTTCACTGCAGTCTCTGAGGAATAACCACACTTAGGCCTTATAACTTTTCTGACTTTCTTTATCAATCTACCAAGATGAAGAAGGCAGGGAGTAAGGCACGTGGTCGTGGCCGTGGAGTTTCAGCAGGGAGAGGACGTGGGGATTCTGTGGCTGCTGCCGCACCCAGTGACACAGCATCCACCAGTTTTCCCCGTGAGCGTTCCTTTATGCGCACTTTTGTAGGAGCTCAGCGTACCCCCCTGCTGCGGGAAGAACAAATTGAAGCCGTTGTTGGTTGGATGGCAGCCAATGCATCGACTTCAATTGCTTCCACCTCCTCTCAGGACCACAGCACTGTTGAACAACCATCTGTCTCTTCACCGCCTGCCAAATTGCCCAGGCAGTCAGAGAGTTCTGAACTGGAGCCAGCTGAGTCTCTGCTTCTTTTCTCAGAATCTGTTGGCTTGCAAACAGGGGCCCAGCCAAGCAGCATTCTGGAATGTGAAGAAGAGGCAGTATGCAGTGATGCGCAACAGCTGTGTCTCTCTGAATCTGAAGAGGCGGGTGAGCCAGTGCCGATGGTCAGCACACCGCAGAACGCATCTGATGATGATGAGACTCAGGTGCCAGTTTCTGTTGAGCATGGTGCTGGCCAGACCACCCAACAGCAGCAGGTGTTGGAAGAGGGTAGTGGAGATGATGAGGTCCAAGACCCAACATGGCGTGAGGAACAGGAAGGTGGTGGTAGCAGCTCTGAGGAAGAGATTGCCCCAACGGTCCAAACAGTAGGGAGAGGTAGGCTGCAGACTCGGTTGCCTGTAGCCTCCAGTTTGGCACCCGTTCGTAGCAGTTCTCTTCCAACAGCCAAAACGGGCGCTCCCAGGACTTGCACTGCGTGGTCCTTTTTTGACACACTTGCAGATGATATTTGCTATGTCAAATGCAAGCTGTGTAATCAAAAAGTAAAAAGAGGTAAAAGTGTCAGTAACCTTAATACCACAAATATGTGGAAACATGTGCGGTCAAAGCACGTGGTTGAGTTACAAAGACACACTGGAGATGTAGGCCAACCTACAGCAGCACCTACATCTTCAGCTCGTGTTGGAGCCTCTTCCTCCAGCTCACACACAGCTGGTTCGGCTTCCTCACAGGATCGCCATGGAAGAACCTCTGTCACTGTTGTCCAGAGACCCAGTGTTATTCCACCCACAGCTGCAAGTTCCCTGTCATCCTCACACTCCCAGGCCACAAAACAGCCATCGGTAGCACAGGCATGGGATAAAAGACGGCCATACTCGGCAAACCATCCACGAGCACAGGCTCTGAATGCTGGCATTGCAAAACTTCTGTCCCTTGAAATGCTGTCATTCAGGCTGGTGGAGACTGACAGTTTCCGTAACTTAATGGCATTGGCAGTCCCACAATACAATGTGCCCAGCCGATTTTATTTCAGCAGGCAAGCCGTCCCTGGTCTGCAAAAGCATGTTGAGGGAAAAATTAAACATGCGCTACTAAACGCCGTCAGTAGCAAGGTCCACCTGACCACCGATGCGTGGACCAGTACCCATGGCCAGGGACGATACCTTTCCCTCACTGCCCATTGGGTCAATGTTGTGGAGCCGGGTACAGATCTTGCGAGTGGCGCTGTACGTGTTCTGCCAACTCCAAGGATTGCAGGAATCAAGTCTGTCCACATTGACTCCTCCTCCTACTCCAGTTCCTCAGAATCATCGCTGCAGGAGCCGTCACGGTCTACCTCCACATGGACCCGTGAACGCTTACCTGATGCGACCGATATGAGCACAGCCGTGGCCAAACGTCAACAGGCCGTCCTGAAATTAATTTCCATGGGGAATCGAAGCCACACAGCGCAGGAGCTCTGGAATGCCATCAAGCAGGAGAGCGACGTGTGGTTTTTGCCAGCGAATCTCCAGCCAGGCTTGGTAGTGTGTGACAATGGCCGAAATCTGGTGGCAGCTCTGGGCCTTGGCAACCTCACTCACATACCATGTCTGGCACATGTGCTCAACTTGGTCGTGCAGAGTTTTTTGAGGGACTATCCGGATCTTGATGCACTGCTGCACAAGGTCCGCCTAGAGTGCGCTCACTTGCGACGTTCCAGCATGGCCAGATCGCGCATTGCAGCTCTGCAACGCAGATTTCGCCTTCCTGAACATCGCATCATATGTGACGTACCCACCAGGTGGAATTCCACGTTACATATGTTGGAGCGGTTGTGTGAGCAGCAGCCAGCAGTAATGGAGTATCAGCTGCATCAGGCGCAATCAACTCGCAATTTGCGCCGTTCACACTTCACCACTACTGAGTGGGCCTCTATGAAGGACATCTGCCACGTTTTGCGTGCGTTTGATGAGTCAACGCGGATGGCGAGTGCAGATGATGCACTAGTCAGCCTGACTGTCCCCCTTATCTGCCTGCTTCAAAAAACACTGCAAGCACTAAGGGATGAGGTTTTGGAAGAGGTGGAGGATGAGGAGTCACAAATTCCATCACCTTCTGGACAGTCAGCGCAACGTGGTTCCTCACAAAGGGCTGGGCAGGGCTCACTTTGTGAGGAGGATGAGGAGGAGTCAATGGAGGAGGAAGACATCGCTCCAGAGGGAGGTACACAACGCTCTAGTCAGTATGTAGAGCGAGGGTGGGGTGATGCAGAGCAGGCAGAGATGACGCCTCTTGCAGGGGACAGCGTTTCTTGGCCAGTTGGGAGTCTGCAGCACATGGTTGATTTAATGCTGCAGTGCCTGAGAAACGACCGCCGCATCGCCCACATTCTCACCACGTCTGATTATTGGGTGTACACCCTCCTAGACTCTCGCTACCGGGACAACTTACAAAGCCTCATCACACCGTTGAACCGGGAGCGTAAAATGCGGGAGTACCAAGACACACTGGTGCAATCCATAATGTTCTCCATTCCAGCCGAGAGCACTGCTGCTGCTACTGCTTTACAAAGCAGCTCTGTGCGTCGAGGCAGTGGAGACAGCTCTGCAACAAGAGGGAGCACAAGCAGCGCCTCTGCACAGGGCAAGACCAGTATGTTCCAAATGTGGCGAAGTTTTGTGGCAGCGCCACAAATGTCTACACCATCCGAGACGGCTCCAGTCAGCAGGAGGCAACGTTTCCGTAAGATGGTGACAGACTACATGTCTTTCCCTCTCAGTGTACTCCCAGATGACTCTTCCCCATTCAAGTTTTGGGTCTCTAAGCTGGATACATGGCCAGAGCTTAGCCAGTATGCATTGGAGGTGCTGGCTTGCCCTGCTGCCAGTGTATTATCGGAGCGCGTCTTTAGTGCTGCAGGTGGTGTACTAACAGACCGTCGCATGCGACTATCCTCCGATAATGTAGACCGGCTTACTTTTCTGAAAATGAACAAGGCATGGATCTCGCCAGAATTTGTCTGTCCGTTTTCAGATTAAATAACTGGTTCGCAACGTTATCCATGTCTCCTGTTATGTTCATCTTTCTACCACCTGAACTCTACTCCCTGGGCTACAACACTGCCAGTTGCTGCTCAGAAGTGTCGTGTCCACAGACCAATACACAAGCTATAGTGTTAGTGGGTTCAGTAACGCCAGCTGTTCCCCTGCTGTGTGTCCGGCAAGAAGTCTCCTGTTCCCTACACATGCACAGAAAAACCCATGTCGAACATGCTCCAAATAGGGAAGAGCCGTCACCCTGATTGTTATGCTTAAAACAGGAAATTGTGAAGTTTTCCAGGCCTAGAATGATAAATTTTTATGACAAATATGGACAAATAATAATTTGTCATCACAGCGCATATCTGCACATGTCTATTAGAAATGGTAACAAAAACTAAAACATAGTCTTCACTTTTTGAAATTAATGCATAAAAGTACATTTCATACTTATCAATTAATGCTTTTTAAGGAACTTTATCTGTACCTGTAAGATAATGCAGTCAATGGATGTACGAATCATAAAATCCTCATCATCATCATCACGAGTTTTATTTATGACAGACATTATAAAATACACATACTGATGCCAACTGTAACTTCACACACCATATATGAAATGGCCAGCATCTAAACCTGGTAATAATGTGCAATAATAAATTATTACATCTAGAAAGTGCATCATGCATACTGACAATAGGTAGTTATACCTGCAAGTGCTGTTGAAACAACCACAACAGATATAAATTAATAATGGTATATAGGTATCACAGTGCATAGTTACTCATGGACAATGTCGATGTAATACTGTACCTCAATAAAGTCAGCGTCAACCATTATGCTTGTTAGTCTTGTAGATTGTTAAAGAGGGAACGGTCTTTTTTTGTTGGTCATAGGTGGAGTATTAGACAGTAAATGATTACTGCTGTCGTATTTTTGGCGTCCCTAGGGCGCAATAACGCTGCGTAACGTCACATTTTATAGAGTCATCTAATTGACACACGCTACCCTACCCTACGCGTGACAGTAGGAAGGTAGTGTTGACGGATAAAGCCTTGCGCAACCAGACATGCTTTTACCCTCTTCAACATTGTACAAGCAAAAAATGCATGATTGCAGCCGCAGACTTTATTGACGTACAGTATAACATCACCATTACCCATCAGAGGCTGTCCACTGTCTGATACAGACATAGAATTTACCTTTGCTATCCGTAGCCTTTGTTTCACCTACACTTGCAGGCACACACTTAAATTGTGACAATGCATTATGTTTTTTTAAATGGTTATTTTTTATCGTACATTATTGTGTCATCACATTGATGAGTCCATGCTGGACATGTCATACATGCTGTACAAAGTAACGATTTTATTAACTTAAATAATTGAAATGTCTGTGACTGTCACATCTAAATTGCAATGATGATGATGATGAGTGACTATTACAAAATCCATTGTCTTCACTATGTTATGGTTTAACATAGCGTTCCTTAACCCCTTCACCCCCAAGGGTGGTTTGCACGTTAATGACCGGGCCAATTTTTACAATTCTGACCACTGTCTCTTTATGAGGTTATTACACTGGAACGCTTCAACGGATCTTCGCGATTCTGAGATTGTTTTCTCGTGACATATTGTACTTCACGTTAGAAGTAAAGTTTCTTCAATATAACTTGCGTTATTTTTGAAAAAAACGCAAATATGGCGAACATTTTTAAAATTTTGCAATTTTCAAACTTTGAATTTTTATTCCCTTAAAACAGAGAAATATATCACACAAAATAGTTAAGAAATAACATTTCCCACATGTCTACAGTCATGGCCAAAAGTTTTGAGAATGACACAAATATTATATTTTCACATTATCTGCTGCCCTCTGGTTTTTATGTGTGTTTGACAGATGTTTTTATCACAGACAGAAATATAATAATTGCAAACATATGAGTAACAAAAGCTTTTATTGACAGTTAGAATGAGTTAATGCAGCAAGTCAATATTTGCAGTGTTGACCCTTCTTCTTCAGGACCTCTGCAATTCTCCCTGGCATGCTCTCAATCAACTTCTGGACCAAATCCTGACTGATAGCAGTCCATTCTTGCACAATCAATGCTTGCATTTTGTCAGAATTTTTAGGTTTTTGTTTGTCCATCCGTCTCTTGATGATTGACCACAAGTTCTCAATGGGATTAAGATCTGGGGAGTTTTCAGGCCATGGACCCAAAATCTCTATGTTTTGTTCCCTGAGCCATTTAGTTATCACCTTTGCTTTATTGCAAGGTGCTCCATCATGCTGGAAAAGGCATTGTTGATCGCCAAACTGCTCTTGGAGGGTTGGGAGAAGTTGCTCTTGGAGGACATTCTTGTACCATTCTTTATTCATGGCTGTGTTTTTTAGGCAAGACTGTGAGAGAGCCGATTCCCTTGGCTGAGAAGCAACCCCACACATGAATGGTTTCAGGATGCTTAACAGTTGGCATGAGACAAGACTTGTGGTAGCGCTCACCTTGTCTTCTCCGAATTAGGTGTTTTCCTGATGTCCCAAACAATCGAAAAGGGGATTCATCAGAGAAAATAACTTTACCCCAGTCCTCAGCAGTCCACTGCCTGTACCTTTTGCAGAATATCAGTCTGTCCATGATGTTTTTTCTGGAGAGAAGTGGCTTCTTTGCTGCCCTCCTTGAGACCAGGCCTTGCTCCAAGAGTCTCCGCCTCACAGTGCGTGCAGATGCACTCACACCTGCCTGCTGCCATTCCTGAGCAAGCTCTGCACTGCTGGTAGCCCGATCCCACAGCTGAAACACTTTTAAGAGACGGTCTTGGCGCTTGCTGGTCTTTCTTGGGCGCCCTGAAGCCTTTTTGGCAACAATGGAACCTCTCTCCTTGAAGTTCTTAATAATGCGATAGATTGTTGACTGAGGTGCAATCTTTCTAGCTGTGATACTCTTCCCTGTTAGGCCATTTTTGTGCATTGCAATAATGACTGCACGTGTTTCTTTAGAGATAACCATGGTTAACAGAAGAGAAACAATGATGCCAAGCACCAGCCTCCTTTTAAAGTGTCCAGTGGTGTCATTCTTACTTAATCATGCCAGATTGATCTCCAGCCATGTCCTCATCAACACACACACCTGTGTTAATGGAGCAATCACTGAAAAGAGGTTAGCTGGTCCTTTTAAGGCAGGGCTGCAATGATGTTGAAATGTGTTTTGGGGGATAAAGTTAATTTTCTAGCCAAATATTGACTTTGCAAGTAATTGCTGTTAAGCTGATCACTCTTTATAACATTCTGGAGTATATGCAAATTGCCATTAGAAAAAGTGAAGCAGTAGACTTTGTAAAAACTAATATTTGTGTCATTCTCAAAACTTTTGGCCATGACTGTACTTTACATCAGCACAATTTTGGAACCAAAATTTTTTTTTGTTAGGAAGTTATAAGGGTTAAAAGTTGACCAGCGATTTCTCATTTTTACAACAAAATTTACAAAGCCATTTTTTTTAGGGACCACCTCTCATTTGAAGTCACTTTGAGGGGTCTATATGGCAGAAAATACCCAAAAGTGACACCATTCTAAAAACTGCACCCCTCAAGCTACTCAAAACCACATTCAAGAAGATTATTAACCCTTCAGGTGCTTCACAGGAACTAAAGCAACGTGGAAGGAAAAAATGAATATTTAACTTTTTAGCCACAAAAATGATCTTTTACAAACTTTTTTTTTATTTTCACAAGGGTAAAAGGAGAAAATGGACAGATAAGGTTGTTATGCAATTTCTCCTGAGTATGCCAATACCCAATATGTGGGGGAAAACCACTGTTTGGGCACACGGCAGAGCTCGTAAGGGAAGGAGCGCCGTTTGACTTTTTCAAACTAAAATTGGCTGGAATTGAGATTGGACGCCATGTCGTGTTTGGAGAGCCCCTGATGCGCCTAAACAGTGGAAACCCCCACAAGTGACACCATTTTGGAAACTAGACCCGCTAAGGTACTTATCTAGATCTGCTGTGAGCACTTTAAACCCCCAAGTGTTTCACAAAAGCTTATAATGCTTGGGTGTGAAAAAAAAACAAAACAATTTTCCACAAAAATGATTTTTTAGTCCCAAATTTTTGAATTTTCCCAAGGAAATTGGACCCCAAAAGTTGTTGTCCAATTTGTCCTGAGTACGCTGATACCCCATATGTGGGGGGGGGGGAAACTGTTTGGGTGCACGGCAGGGCTTGGAAAGGAAGTAGTAACGTTTTGGAATGCAGACGTTGATGGGGGTCATGTTCCGTTTGCAGTGCCCCAGATGAGCCTAAATAGTGGAAACCCCCCACAAGTGACCCCATTTTGGAAACTAGACCCCCTAAGGAACTTATCTAGATCTTTGGTGAGTACTTTGAACCCCCAAGTGCTTCACACAAGTTTATAATGCCCGGGCATGAAAATAAAAAATCCTATTTTTTTCCCACAAAAATTATCTTTTAGTCACTAATTTTTTATTTTCCCAAGGGTAACAGGAGAAATTGGACCACATAAGTTGTTGTCCAATTTGTCCTGAGTACGCTGATACCCCATATGTGGGGGGGAACCACTGTTTGGGCGCACGGCAGAGCTCGGAATGGAAGGAGCACCATTTGACTTTTTCCAACCAAAATTGGCTGGAATTGAGATTGGATGCCATGTTGCATTTGGAGAGCCCCTGATGTGCCTAAACAGTGGAAACCCCCCACAAATGACCCCATTTGGGAAACTAGACCCCCTAAGGAACTTTTCTAGATCTTTGAGCAATTTGAACCCCCAAGTGCTTCACACAAGTTTATAATGTAGAGCCGTAAAATTTAAAAATCATATTTTTTCCACAAAAATGATCTTTTCACCCCAATTTTTATTTTTCCAAGGGTAACAAGACTCCAAAAGTTATTGTGCAATTTGTCCTGAGTGCGCTGATACCCCATATGTGGGGGTAAACCACTGTTTGGGTGCATGGCAGAGTTTGGAAGGGAAGGAGCGCCGTCTGACTTTTTCAACGCAGAATTGGCTGGACGCCATGTCGTGTTTGGAGAGCTCCTGATCTGCCTAAACAGTGGAAACCCCCATAAATGACACCATTTTGGAAACTAGACCCCTCAAGGAACTTATCTAGATGTGTGGTGAGAACTTTTAACCCCCAGGTGTTTCACTAAAGTTTATAACGTACAGCCGTAAAATAAAAAATCCTTTTTTTTTTTACAAAAATGATTTTTTCGCCCCCAATATTTTATTTTCACAAGGGTAACAGAAGAAATTGGAACCCAAAAGTTGTTGTCCAATTTGTCCTGAGTACGCTGATACCCAATATGTGGGAGAAAACTACTGTATGGGCGCACGTCAGGGCTCGGAAGGGAAGTAGTGACGTTTTGGATTGCAGACTTTGATGGAATGGTCTGGGGGCATCATGTCACATTTGGAGAGCCCCTGATGCACCTATACAGTGGAAACCCCCCACAAGTGACCCCATTTTGGCAAATAGACCCCACAAGGAACTTATCTAGATGTGTGGTGAGCACTTTGAACCCCGAAGTGCTTCATAGAAGTTTATAACGTACAGCCGTAAAAATAAAAAATCTTTTTTTTTTTTACAAAAATGATTTTTTTCGCCCCCAATATTTTATTTTCACAAGGGTAACAGGAGAAATTGGACCCCAAAAGTTGTTGTCCAATTTGTCCTGAGTACGCTGATATCCAATATGTGGGAGAAAACTACTGTATGGGTACACGTTGGGGCTCGGAAGGGAAGTAGTGACGTTTTGGATTGCAGACTTTGATGGAATGGTCTGGGGGCGTCATGTCGCATTTGGAGAGCCCCTGATGCGCCTAAACAGTGGAAATCCCCAACAAGTGACCCCATTTTGGAAAATAGACCCCACAAGGAACTTATCTAGATGTGTGGTGAGCGCTATGAAGCCCCAAGTGCTTCACAGGAGTTTATAATGTACAGCCGTAAAAACAAAAAAATATTTTTTTTGTACAAAAATGATATTTTCGCCCCCAGTTTTTTATTTTCCCAAGGGTAACAGAAGAAATAGGACAAATTGCACAATAACTCTTGGGGTCCAGAGTACGCTGATACCCCATATGTGGGGATAAACTACTGTTTGGACGCATGGCAGAGCTGAGAAGTGAAGGAGCACCGTTTGACTTTTTCAACGCAGAATTGGCTGGAATTGAGATCAGACGCCATGTCACATTTGGAGAGCCCCTGATGTGCCTAAACAGCGGAAACCCCCCAATTCTAACTCCAACCCTAACCCCAACACACCCCTAACCCTAGTCCCAACCCTAACCACAAACCTAACCCTAACACACCCCTAATCCCAACCCTAACCCTAATCCTAACTTTAGCGCCAACCCTAACCCTAACTTTAGCCGCAACCCTAACCCTAACCCTAATGGGAAAATGGAAATAAATACTTTTTTTTAATTTTATTATTTTTCCCTTACTAAGGGGGTGATAAAGGGGGGTTTGATTTACTATTTATAGCGGGTTTTTATGATTGGCAGCTGTCACGCTAAAAGACGCTTTTTATTGCAAAAATAGTTTTTGCATCATCACATTTTGAGAGCTATAATTTTTGCATATTTTGGCCCACAGAGTCATGTGAGGTCTTATTTTTTGCGGGACAAGTTGACGTTTTTATTGGTACCATTTTTGAGCAGGTGACATTTTTGATCGCTTTTTATTTCGATTTTTGGGAGGTTAGAATGAACAAAAATCAGCAATTCATGAATTTCTTTTGGGGGAGGCGTTTATACCGTTCCGCGTGTGGTAAAATTGATAAAGCAGTTTTATTCTTCGGGTCAGTACGATTATGGCGATACCTCATTTATATCATTTTTTCATGTTTTGGCGCTTTTATAGAATAAAAACAATTTTATATAAAAAATAATTATTTTTGCATCGCTTTATTCTGCGAGCTATAACTTTTTTATTTTTTCGCTGATGATGCTGTATGATGGCTCGTTTTTTGCGGGACAAGATGACGTTTTCAGCGGTACCATTTTTTTTTATATCGGTCTTTTTGATCGCGTGTTATTCCACTTTTTGTTCGGCGGTATGATGATAAAGCATTGATTTTTTGCTTCGTTTTTTTTTTTTTTTTTTAAGGGGTTCACTAAAGGGGTTAACTAGTGGGACAATTTTATAGGGGGGGTCGTTACGGACGCGGCGATACCAAATATGTGTACTTTTATTGCTTTGTTTAATTTATTTACAAGAAGAAGTGAATTTATTGGGGAATATATAGATTTTTTTTTTATTTATTTTGGATTTTTTTTTAAAACATGTTTATTTTTATTTTTTTAACTTTTTTACTTTGTCCCAGGGTGGGACTTCACTGTATTTTATCAGATCGCTGGTGTGACAGTGTGCACAGCACTCTGTCACACCAGCGATCGCTCAGGCAGTGCAGCAGGCTTCTCAGTGCCTGCTCTCGGCAGGCACTGAGGTAGCCGCCTCCCTCCAGGACCCCGGCGCCATCTTGGATCCGGGTCCTGGGAGGGAGGAAGCCCTCAGAACAGCGCGATCACATCGCCCTGCTCTGAGGGTCTCAGGGGGGCGTGCAGGGAGCCCCCACCCTGCGCGATCCTCCCCTGTGCCCCCAGTACACCGCGATCATGTTTGATCGCGGTGTGCAAGGGGTTAATGTGCCGGGAGCGGTCCGTGACTGCTCCTGACACACAGTCATGGGTGTCAGCTGTGATAATCAGCTGACACCCGGCCGCGATCGGCTGCGCTTCCCCCGGGAGCGCGTCCGATCGCACGAGACGTACTATCCCGTCCATGGTCATACGGGCCCAGGTACCATGGACGGGATAGTACGTCCGATGGCAGTAAGGGGTTAAGCATTATTCATAAATACAAAAATGGACTTTTATTCTTAAATTTACAACACTATATTTTGTAACCAATTTTTTGGGTGGTGTGTTGTTCCATTTCTTGTTGGCATGTGCATATATGCGTTTATATTTGCAGTGTCTTTATTTTTATTCTTGAAGTTAGGAAACATGTGTATCTTCGTACCGTGTTAGCCAGTAGATAGAAAAATATTTCGACTTGAGAGTCCGCAATGGTTGATACCTTTTAATGGATAACTGAAAAGATGGTAACAAATTGCAAGCTTTCGAGGCTACTCACGTCTCTTCATCAGGCAAAGACTAAAACAAAAAATGAAGCATCACATATTTCTATACACAACCGGACACAGGAATAGTGCAATAGGTAAGACAAGTAAGTGACGAGTAGCAGATAGTGTTGAGCGATACGATAATGCAAATATCGGCTATCGGCCGATATTAGCTCTATCGGCCTTTCGATAATTCGTTTCGATATTTTCGTCTTATCGAATACCGGAATCGGATTTGTCACTGTCACTGTCTGTGTCCGTCGGTCGGGTCTGTCAGGAGTCAGCGGCACTTACCTGGCAGAAGATCTCCGGCGGTCACGTCCTGGACTGCTTGATGGCCGCCATTATCTTCTCCCTGGCGGTCACATGCAGTTTTTCGCGATAACTGCAGTGACTGCAGGGTAATCCCGGCCGTAAAGCAGTCAGTCCGATGACGTCACCGCCGGGGAAGCAGGTAATCAGCTGTGCTGCGCCGGGATGACAGGCTCTGCCTGTCATTCTGATGTAGCAGAGCTGGATCGTCGTGGGACACTCGTTACTATGGACTGCGTCGGTCAGGTGGTATACTTTTTTTTTTTTTTTTCATTTTTTTACAGGAGATCGATGGCGTCGCAGCAGGATGAGACAGTAATAAAAGAAATGAAAACTGTGGTTTTTTTTTTTTATTAAATTAAAAAAATTTTTTGGAACATTCACCCGTCCGGGTACATAAACAAGTTAACTATTTACATACAGGGACCCTGTCCGGGTTATTTAGACTTCTTTGGCTGGCCTCTTCCAGGTACCACCTGGTACTCTTCTTGAGATTGCCAAACATCCGAGGCACCAAGGACCACCAGGACCTGATGACGTCGTGTGGCCTGTACAGTGACGTCGTGACCCGCTATCTGGGTCTGTGTGGCCACCTCTTTCATCTCCCTCCGGGTCTGGAGCCCTATGTCCCGGACTGTACGAACCCCAGGGTGCCTAACAGGCGCCGGGTACGGGCCAGCTATACTTATCATGTCCATAGCTGGGGCTGCTGAGGAGACCACTGAGGGAGGCTGGGGAGATTTACGGCGTGGGGTGGGCACTTTTGCAGAGGCCTGGATGTGGGAGGCTGAAGGCTTCGAGGGTCTCACAGGTTCCTGACACACTGGGGAGTAGGGGTCGCACCTGGTAACATTTAGGGCGTACCACCCATTGTAACCCCAGTGTCGGGTGTAAGTCACCAAGTCTCCTGGCAACAGGTCCCTCCCCGGGTGTCCTTCTGGGAGGTGAGCCTCCACGTCCCGCCGGGTCACAAAGACTTCTAAATAAAGTCCAGGCTCCTTGATGAAGCCCCAACCACCTTTCAATTTAAAGCTCCGTACTGCACCTTTACGCCGCGGCTCACTCAGGTTCCTTTATCCTTTCTCATCCAGTCCTTATCTGCCCGGTCCTTCTCCAGGTGACGTTGGCGAAGTTTTAGGGATTCTCGCTGCTCCCTTTGTCGCTCTGCTTCCCGCTCCCAACGTCTCCACTCTTCCTCCTGACGCCGGTTGAAATTCTCCTCCACCAGCTGCTCCATGTCTCCACCACGCCACTGCAGCTTACAGTGTCCGGTTTGCGGCAGCTCTCCTGTCGCCCCCCAGTCCTGGTGGCGCTCCCCTGCGGAGGAAGCAGACGGCTCTAAATCAGATGACAGTCGGGGCTCCGGTACAGGCAGGTAGTGCTCTGGTGCCTGCGCGGCCTCCTCCATGAGGACGGGTGTCGCTTCTTCTGTCTCAGCGACGGGGGCAGACAGCGGGATTTGGGGTGCTGCTGACGGTGCTGCGGTTTTTGCAGGAACGGGTGCCTCCACTGCGACAACGTCAACCGGATCACATTGCAAGGATGTCACGCTGTATAGCAGATATATATATGTGATGTCAGTAATCTATATCAAAAGGGCAACATACTATATAACATGCGCATAGATATATGATAACATAGATTTACCTGACAGAATGTCCAGTGGGTCAAAACAGAATCCGTTATACGCTGTCTCCGGCTAGAGGGTGACCGGGGTCTAAGCTGACCCTAAACTGGGGTCCTAACTAATCCCTCAACCTGGAGGTACTGTTAAAGGTACAGAGGTCCAGGCCACCAGCGTAAACCCTGTCTCCTATCAATCCCTGCCAACTGTATTCTAGTCCTAAGAAGGACCCTGAATACCACCAAAGGGAATGAACAGGTAACGGTTAATGAACAGAAAGACATACAAGAAAGACAAGAAATAAAGTAAATAAAGTCTTACAAACAACACTCACACACAGTAGGAACACCTAAGGTCTCAGAGATAAACTATAAGCTATAAGAGTAAAAACAACTAAGGAGCTCTTAGCTTAAGTATTCTCAGAACCGCTCCAGTCTGCTAGACTACATGAATGCTTTCACCGGCGTCTAACACCCAGACTGGCAGGAATATAAAGGAAACTAATTAGAACATAATCAAAAGCAGCCGGGCGAGGCTGGACCTAGTCTTAGCAAAGAGCTAGGTAAAATTAACTCTCTCATTACCAAACACAAAGAAACAGCAGCTCAGCTGTGAGAAGTCAGAATGTGCAATCGCGACGATCTTCGTGGCGATGCACCCATGACAGTACCCCCCCCTTCTACGAGGGGCCTCCGGACCCTCATGACCAGGTCTGTCCGGGTAAGTTATGTGAAAGGTCCGAACCAATCGATCTGCGTTAGCATCAGACGCAGGGACCCACGTCCTCTCCTCAGGACCATACCCCCTCCAATGAACTAAGTACTGAGGGGATCGGCGACTGAGACGTGAGTCAATGATTTTCGACCCATGAAATTCCACGTTATCATTGACCACCACTGAAGGCGGAGGTAGAGATGACGGTATGACTGGTGCCACATACTTTTTAAGTAATGACTTGTGAAACACATTATGATTTTTAAACGTAGGAGGGAGGTCCAGACGAAATGCCACAGGATTAATTATGGAACTGATCCTGTACGGCCCGATGAATCTGGGACCCAACCTCCAGGAGGGAACTTTAAGTTTTATATTCCTGGTAGACAACCACACCAGATCGTTCACCTTCAGATCTCGACCAGAAACTCTCCCCCTATCAGCCATCCGTTTGTAACGGTTCTCCGTAACCTTCAGTCTTAACCGATCTGGAACTATCAGTCTCCCTGGAAGTCCCACAGGGGCGTCCCCCTGAGCCCCCAATACCTCCCCCTCAAGCTCAGAGCATACAGCTGACACTACAACTCCCTCCTGAGGAATAGGAACCGGATCATCCATCCTCCCGGTCCCTGGGAAAGTACGAGATAAGGCATCAGGAAGCAACTTTATTGAGCAGTCATATGCGCGATGAGGAGGTAACTCTTTACACCCCTCCTCTGAGAACATCTCCCCAAAGTCCTCCAGAAAAGGAGGCAAAGTCCTAGGCACAACCGCACCGATGACCGTGCTCATGCAGTTATTCTTGCAAAATTCACCCCACTGGCTTATCTTTCTGGATTGCCAATCAATCACTGGGTTATGTTTAGCCAACCAAGGAAGTCCCAACACAATAGGAGTAGGTAGACCCTCCAACACATAACAAGACAATTGCTCTTTATGTATTGCCCCTACTCGAAGATCTATGTTATGAACAGCTTGTACCAAGCTACCTTGACCAAGAGGTCTAGAATCAATAGAGAGTATAGGGACCGGTTTGGCCAATACACTCAGTTGCATACCATGCACCTGGGCAAACCGAGCGTCCACCAGATTAGCCCCGGACCCACTATCAAGAAAAACAGAAATCCTCTCAGTTCTAGTACCAATCACCACCTCCGCAGGCACGAGAAACTGAGAGGGATTTGGGGACGAAATACACACTCCCAGGTTAACTCCTTGGCTCAAAGAGGTCCGGGATGGACACCCCCCAACAAAATGTCCCTCTCTCCCGCAAAAGAAACACCTTCTAGTCTTGCGGCGCACCGCCGATTCCCTCCTACAAAATGATGTCCCTCCCAACTGCATGGGTTCCTCAGAACAGACCAGGGGAACCTCAGTATAAGGGACTTTAGTAGTAGGTGGAGTCATCACGGGGGGCGGAGTTACCTCGCGTCTTCCCCGAAGTCGTCTATCAATGCGAATAGCGAGGGCCATAGCAGCCTCCAGTGATGGAGAAGAATCATACTGAGCCAACACATCCTTTAATTTGTCAGACAACCCTTGACAAAACTGGCTCCTAAGAGCTGGGTCATTCCACTGAGTATCTGTTGCCCATCTACGGAACTCAGAAGAATATTCCTCCGCTGGACGATTTCCTTGCCGTATTTTACGTAACCTTGTTTCAGCAAGGGAGACTCGATCCGGATCATCATATACCAGACCCAGGGCAGTAAAAAATCGATCCACTGACTGGAGATCTGGGAGCCTGGAGGAATAGAGAACGCCCAAGATTGAGGGTCCCCTTGTAAGAGCGAGATAACAATTCCCACCCTCTGCTCTTCACTCCCAGATGACCGAGGCCGCAGCCGAAAGTACAATTTACATGCCTCCCGGAAAGTAAAAAATTTGTCCCGCCCACCAGTGATCCTGTCCGGAAGAGCAACCTTAGGTTCAGATCTGGTTTGCTCTGGGGGGACAAAACCTTGGACTTAATGTCTGCAAATTCCATGGACAACCCCTGCAACTGCCGGGCCAGCTGGGCTACTGGATCCATGACAGCTGGGGAGAATCTTTAGTTGGGCCGGTGAAAATGTCACGCTGTATAGCAGATATATATATGTGATGTCAGTAATCTATATCAAAAGGGCAACATACTATATAACATGCGCATAGATATATGATAACATAGATTTACCTGACAGAATGTCCAGTGGGTCAAAACGGAATCCGTTATACGCTGTCTCCGGCTAGAGGGTGACCGGGGTCTAAGCTGACCCTAAACTGGGGTCCTAACTAATCCCTCAACCTGGAGGTACTGTTAAAGGTACAGAGGTCCAGGCCACCAGCGTAAACCCTGTCTCCTATCAATCCCTGCCAACTGTATTCTAGTCCTAAGAAGGACCCTGAATACCACCAAAGGGAATGAACAGGTAACGGTTAATGAACAGAAAGACATACAAGAAAGACAAGAAATAAAGTAAATAAAGTCTTACAAACAACACTCACACACAGTAGGAACACCTAAGGTCTCAGAGATAAACTATAAGCTATAAGAGTAAAAACAACTAAGGAGCTCTTAGCTTAAGTATTCTCAGAACCGCTCCAGTCTGCTAGACTACATGAATGCTTTCACCGGCGTCTAACACCCAGACTGGCAGGAATATAAAGGAAACTAATTAGAACATAATCAAAAGCAGCCGGGCGAGGCTGGACCTAGTCTTAGCAAAGAGCTAGGTAAAATTAACTCTCTCATTACCAAACACAAAGAAACAGCAGCTCAGCTGTGAGAAGTCAGAATGTGCAATCGCGACGATCTTCGTGGCGATGCACCCATGACAAAGGACTCCTCTACTAGAACGGGTGCCTCACCTTCCGGTACAGACACTTCAGGTAAGAGGGATTGGCGCCGCTCCAAGTTTATTTTTAGGGCACGCCAGCTGGCTTCCATCCTGGCGACCTCCTCCCGGTGCCGGGCCAGGCCTCTTAGGGTATCCGCCGCTTCTTGCAGCGTAGGAGGGTTTACAGGCCGGGTGCCCAACGGTGATTCTGTGGCGATCGGGTCGCTTCCGTGGGGGGAGAGCTCTGACTGCTCCATCCCTTCCCACTTCTGCTCGTCGTGTCCATTAGCCATCTCTGCCAAGTCACATGTGTCATATCTGGAGAGGGCCCCTCTTTTGTAGGAGGCGGGACCTTCGTGTTAGTTTCCGCACACTGAGGAGGATGAGGAGGCGGAACTCCAGAGCTGTGGGGCACGATGTTACATTGCAGTACCATTTACAGTGGGCGGCCATCGTTTTCATGCCACTGAGTGAGTGACACCCACGAAGAGCACGCCCTTCTTCTTCACCAGTGCCTCGTCGTGACGCAGATATGGCGGAAAAATGGCAAATACATTCTCTGATGATTTTAGCAATTCTTAAGCACAAAACCAGTGCAATTCAGGCACACAGGACTCGCTTATAGCGAGCTACAGAATCCTGTTCGTGACGCCCAAGTTGAGTCGCACAGAGCCAGAGGTTTTCGGGGTACTCGGCACCGAGCCCGTCGACTTCTATGGGGTATGTCACGTCTTTACCCGGCAATTGAATTAGAGTCGATTTTACTATGTAGAAGTGTATAAACTATAAATATATGTATATATATATATGTCACAATGACATGTATATATACAGGTCCTTCTCAAAAAATTAGCATATAGTGCAAAATTTCATTATTTTCCATAATGTAATGATTACAATTAAACTTTCATATATTTTAGATTCATTACACACCAACTGAAATTTGTCAGGTCTTTTATTGTTTTAATACTGATGATTTTGGCATACAACTCCTGATAACCTAAAAAACCTGTCTCAAAAAATTAACATATTTCAACCGTCCAATAAAATAAAAGTGTTTTTTAAAAACAAACAAAAAAAACATGAAATAATAAAGTTCAGTTATGCACTCAATACTTGGTCGGGAATCCTTTTGCAGAAATGACTGCTTCAATGCGGCGTGGCATGGAGGCAATCAGCCTGTGACACTGCTGAGGTGTTATGGAGGCCCAGGATGCTTCGATAGCGGCCTTAAGCTCATCCAGAGTGTTGGGTCTTGCGTCTCTCAACTTTCTCTTCACAATATCCCACAGATTCTCTATGGGGTTCAGGTCAGGAGAGTTGGCAGGCCAATTGAGCACAGTAATACCATGGTCAGTAAACCATTTACCAGTGGTTTTGGCACTGTGAGCAGGTGCCAGGTCGTGCTGAAAAATGAAATCTTCATCTCCATAAAGCATTTCAGCCGATGGAAGCATGAAGTGCTCCAAAATCTCCTGATAGCTAGCTGCATTGACCCTGCCCTTGATGAAACACAGTGGACCAACACCAGCAGCTGACATGGCACCCCACACCATCACTGACTGTGGGTACTTGACAATGGACTTCAGGCATTTTGGCATTTCCTTCTCCCCAGTCTTCCTCCAGACTCTGGCACCTTGATTTCCGAATGACATGCAAAATTTGCTTTCATCAGAAAAAAGTACTTGGGACCACTTAGCAACAGTCCAGTGCTGCTTCTCTGTAGCCCAGGTCAGGCGCTTCTGCCGCTGTTTATGGTTCAAAAGTGGCTTTACCTGGGGAATGCGGCACCTGTAGCCCATTTCCTGCACACGCCTGTGCACGGTGGCTCTGGATGTTTCTACACCAGACTCAGTCCACTGCTTCCTCAGGTCCCCCAAGGTCTGGAATCGGTCCTTCTCCACAATCTTCCTCAGGGTCCGGTCACCTCTTCTCGTTGTACAGCGTTTTCTGCCACATTGTTTCCTTCCAACAGACTTCCCATTGAGGTGCCTTGATACAGCACTCTGGGAACAGCCTATTTGTTGAGAAATTTCTTTCTGGGTCTTACCCTCTTGCTTGAGGGTGTCAATGATGGCCTTCTTGACATCAGTAAGGTCGCTAGTCTTACCCATGATGGGGGTTTTGAGTAATGAACCAGGCAGGGAGTTTTTAAAAGCCTCAGGAATCTTTTGCATGTGTTTAGAGTTAATTAGTTGATTCAGAAGATTAGGGTAATAGGTCGTTTAGAGAACCTTTTCTTGATATGCTAATTTTTTGAGACAGGTTTTTTGGGTTATCAGGAGTTGTATGCCAAAATCATCAGTATTAAAACAATAAAAGACCTGGCAAATTTCAGTTGGTGTGTAATTAATCTAAAATATATGAAAGTTTAATTGTAATCATTACATTATGGAAAATAATGAAATTTAGCACTATATGCTAATTTTTTGAGAAGGACCTGTATATATATGTATTCTATGTGTGTATATTTTGTGTTTACAACGAAAGAAAGGGTTTTTTTGTTGCGATATTTTGTTCCCATAGACTTACATGGGACTTCCGGTATCGAAATCGGATATCGACGATATTTAGTGCTATCGGCGATACAATTTCGATACGATATTTTTAGATATCGAGCAATATCGCTCAACACTACTAGCAGAACTGTCATTATCACAGAGGGATGAACATAAATATTGGAACAGTTCCTAGATAAGGATAGAAAGTTTTATTGCCCTCTGCTTGGGGTCTGGTTTTGTGTTTTCATGCCCCTGGAAGGGCAGAGACGCAGATTCCTTAATTGATATAGAATGACATAAATCCGTGTGATCTATTCATTCCATCACTAACAGTGTCAAAGGTCATGATGAGCTTATATTCTGAAACCTTTGTATCTTTCATATTTGAAGTTATATTTTAATACCAGTAATTCCATATCCATCATGCTATGACCGGGCATACAAAAGTGTTTTGCCACAGGTAAATCCATTATTTTTTTCTCTTATTGTGTGGCGCTGATAATTCATCCTTGTTCTCATTTTTTGGCCGGTCTCCCCTCACTTGTCCCTCCCTCACTTGTCTTACCTATCCCTGTGTCCTGTTGTGTGTAAAAATATGTGATTCTTCATTTTTTGTTTTAGTCTTAGCCTGATGAAGAGACCTGAGTAGTCTCGAAAGCTTGGAATTTGTTACCATATTTTCAGTTAGCCATTAAACGGTATCAACCACAGAGGACTCTCAAGTATAAATATTTTTCTATTCTTGGAATTGAAATTCATCATTTTATTGTCCTAGTAAAACTTCATTTATTCTTGTTTTAAGTACATACATTTGCAATGGCCACGTAACAAGGCAATAACTCAATATTTTATGCCTACACCCTCCTTGACCCTGGGCTTCAACACCGCCAGTTGCTGCTCAGAAGTGTTAGATGCACAGATGAAAACAATCGCTGATGTGTTTGTGGGGTTCAGTAACGCCTGCTGTTCCCCTGCTGTGTGTCTGGCAAAAATTACTGCTGCTAACTACAACTTCAACTTCAAACATCTCATACTAGGCCTCTGCCTACACCCTCCTTGACCCTGGGCTTCAACACCGCCAGTTGCTGCTCAGAAGTGTTAGATGCACAGATGAAAACAATCGCTGATGTGTTTGTGGGGTTCAGTAACGCCTGCTGTTCCCCTGCTGTGTGTCCGGCAAAAATTACTGCTGCTAACTACAACTTCAACTTCAAACATCTCATACTAGGCCTCTGCCTACACCCTCCTTGACCCTGGGCTTCAACACCGCCAGTTGCTGCTCAGAAGTGTTAGATGCACAGATGAAAACAATCGCTGATGTGTTTGTGGGGTTCAGTAACGCCTGCTGTTCCCCTGCTGTGTGACCGGCAAAAATTACTGCTGCTAACTACAACTTCAAACATCTCATACTAGGCCTCTGCCTACACCCTCCTTGACCCTGGGCTTCAACACCGCCAGTTGCTGCTCAGAAGTGTTAGATGCACAGATGAAAACAATCGCTGATGTGTTTGTGGGGTTCAGTAACGCCTGCTGTTCCCCTGCTGTGTGTCCGGCAAAAATTACTGCTGCTAACTGTGGCGCTTCCCACGGCTGTGGGGCGTCGGGATATGGCATAGCTTGCCTAGCTAGCCAATGCTCCCACGCCGCCAGTCCACGACGACGTGAGGCATGGGTCCCAGATGATAAGAGAATGTGGACCCACTGGACCACGGAGGGAGACCCGGGCCTGCCCGGACTAGGGAAGGGCAGCGACCGGGATCCGTGGCAGCTGAGCATGTGGGCAAGGTGACGACCTGCAGGACTAGACAACACCGCACAACTTCAGGTAAGAAGAAACATAAAGTTTACTTAAAGAAACACAGTACATAAACAGAACATAAGACCGGGCTCTCGATTCCGCACATCAGAGAAGGGTACACGACTCAGGATCACAGACGAGTGCTGGAGGACATCACGGGTAGATGCAGTCCAGGGTTATCTGGCACGGGCATACTTGGACGGCCTCTCTCTCAGGCCTTAGGCGTAGCACAGGCTCAGCAGGAGAACATCAGACACCGACCTCAGACAGACTTCAGACGATGGCGGGGTCATCACGGGTTGATGAAGTCCAGGATCATCTGGCATGGGCATACTAGTATGGCCTCACTCTCAGGCCTCGGGCGTAGCACAGGCTCAGCAGGAGAACATCAGACACCGGCCCAGGACGAACGTCAGACGATGGCGGGGTCATCACGGGTTGATGAAGTCCAGGGTCATCTGGCACGGGCATACTAGGACGGCCTCTCTCTCAGGCCTCAGGCATAGCACAGGCTCAGCAGGAGAACATCAGACACCGACCCAGGACAGACGTCATCACAGGGTAGACCAAGGAGGAACCGGCAGGACATCGGAACATCAGGAACACGGACTGGATCTCAGGGACACGGGAACACGGACAGGAAATCAGGAACACGGATTGGATCTCAGGGAATCAGGAACACAGACAGGAACACGGACTGGAACACAGGCATCGGACTCCGGACATCTGGCACCGATCGGCAGGCTCCGGACATCAGGTATAGATGGATTGGATCCGGACATCTGGAAGTGGTCATCGGACATCGGATATCAGGCAGTGGTCATCAGGGAGGACACGGACAGGAACATCAGGGACACGGATTGGATCTCAGGGAGTCAGGAACACAGACAGGAACATGGATTGGATCTCAGGGAGTCAGGAACACGGACAGGAACATCAGGAACACGGATTGGGTCTCAGGGAGTCAGGAACACGGACAGGAACATGGATTGGATCACAGGAACACGGACTGGAACACAGGCATCGGACTCCGGACATCTGGCACCGATCAGCAGGATCCGGACATCTGGCAACAATCGGCAGGACCCGGACATCAGGCAGGGAGGATAGGATCCGGACATCTGGAAGTGGTCGTCGGACATCGGACATCAGGCCATGGTCATCAGGCATAGGATCCGGACATCCGACACCGATCAGCAGGCTCCGGACATCTGGCAACAATCGGCAGGACCCGGACATCAGGCAAGGAGGATAGGATCCGGACATCTGGAAGTGGTCGTCGGACATCGGACATCAGGCCATGGTCATCAGGCATAGGATCCGGACATCTGGCAGCGACCTGAAAAGGAACCCCAGCGGTCTGGTGCAAGCCCCGCCAAGCTCAACGGGAGCTGGCCGGGGATTGCACAGAAGCTGAGCACAGAGTAACAGAAACTCAGCACACACCGGACTCCTCCTTCCAAGATGAACTCAGGTTATATAGCAAGGATTAACAGTCACTGGCACAGGGTTCTGGACTCAGCAGGATTTCAGGAATATAACACAGAGGACACAATTCAGACAGTCAGGTACAAGATGTGATCCAAGATCAGGGGTTCAGGTAATTAGACACAGCAGGAACAGGCCTGGATATACAGCCTCCAGGAACATGATCTGGGTAATCAGCCCCCAGCATAGGCGGAAACACAAGACACAGTTCAGACATTCAGGTACAGGATGCGATCCAGGATCAGGGGTTCAGGTAATTAGACACAGCAGGAACAGGCCTGGATATACAGCCTCCAGGAACGGCGATCTGGGTAATCAGCCCCCAGCATAGGCGGAAACACAAGACACAGTTCAGACATTCAGGTACAGGATGCGATCCAGGATCAGGGGTTCAGGTAATTAGACACAGCAGGAACAGGCCTGGATATACAGCCTCCAGGAACGGCGATCTGGGTAATCAGCCCCAGCATAGGCGGAAACACAAGACACAGTTCAGACATTCAGGTACCGGGTTAGATCCAGGATCAGGGGTTCAGGTAATTAGACACAGCAGGAACAGGCCTGGATATACAGCCTCCAGGAACGGCGATCTGGGTAATCAGCCCCCAGCATAGGCGGAAACACAAGACACAGTTCAGACATTCAGGTACCGGGTTAGATCCAGGATCAGGGAACAAGACACAGCAGGAACAGGGAATCAGCTCTCCAGAGCTGATCAAATTCAGAGCAGGAGCTGAACACACAACCACATACGGCTAGGTTCAGGGATTCAATGTGGATTCAATGTGAAGCTCTGGCAACGCCCACTAGGGCTGGGGAACTTTATATATGAGCTGCTTCACAGCGATAGGCTGGAGCAGTAATTCTAGTAAACACCCAATCCACATAAAAGCAGGACAGGTGTGGGCCGCGCCCCTATGCAGAGCCAGACAGCTCAACACAGAGGGAACCCAACAATGGCTGCTGCCACACACGTAGTAAGTCATGCACCACTGCAGAGGACTTTGCAAGCTACGGACGGCTTTTACAGCAGGTCAGGGACCGCACATGCGGGCGGTCATGCAAAGCAGCGGAGCCACTCACGCAAGTACGGGTATGCAGCAGAGCCGGGAACTGAGCAGCATCCATATAGGTAACAGACAACAGTATCCCAGCTGGTTAGGGGGAAAGGAGCAAAAGGGTTAATGCAAAAGATGTTTCGACCACGCACCACAATTGTGGATACCAGGGCTATGGGGTACTCGGAGCCGAGCCCATGGAAATCTATGGGAGTTGTCACTGGTAGCGGTTGCTCGGTCCGTGGCCCTGGCGGTCATGCGGTAGGGGATATTTACAGGGGATATTTAGGATAGGTAGTTCGTGACGCCACCTGTGGTATCTGGTCAATTGGACCAGCGCTGCTATAAGGACTTTCACAGGGGATGTTATGGGGCAGCTGGGTGGTAAGTCTCCCACAGGTGAGACTGTTCCTGGAAGTCTATGGTGATGATGCAGGGTGTAGATAAGAATTCAGTCACACACAATGCGGCTTCTTTTCATACCTTTTACTGGTAGATGGTTCAAGCAGGTCCCGGGGAGCTGGTCGGGGTGGAGAGTGCACATTCGGGTAACCGCTGAGCAGGTTAGAGGCCTCCTTTACTTCCAGATACATGTGAGTCCAACTTGCCTGAAGCGAAGTTAACTCTGAACTCTCCAGCTTTCTCAATAGCTGTAATGCCCGGCCAACATTGTGGTGGAGCCTTCTAAGTGGTGAGAACTAAGTTCTTACTTTTGTCTGCGCTTGACTCAAAGTCCCCGTTCTCCCTGACTCCGGTTACGTATTGACGCTTTGGGCTGCACTCTGCGACCTGTAGTCCAGATGCCTCCGGTTTTCTTGTTACTAAGCTTGAAACTCTAGCAACGCTTCGGACCCCGGTGTCCGGCAATTTAGTGCAGGTAATCCAATACCTGAAGCACTTCTCTGTCTTCTCCACTGCGCCCTTCGCCCTGCTTCCCGCTCTTAACATAAGCACCTGTAGCTTCGATGTGAAAAGTCAGCTTTCTCCTAGAGCTCACTGAATAGCTCTCAGTATCCTCCAAGTCCAGACTGGACTGAGACTGAACTGCACTGTCCTCTGACAGGAAACAGACTCTACTTTCTCCTCTCCTCCAGACTAATCTGATCTGATCTCAACTCCCTCTGCTACGTGTCACTCCCTCTTATAACTCAGATGGGTGTGTCTGAAAGAGTGAGTGGCAGTGAATGCATATCAAGCGTTGCGATTACCTTCCTGTGCACTCTCCTGGATTTTTATGTGTGCCTGCATAGCTGGGCCACACATCCCCCCTTGATTAAACACAGCACTCCCGGGCTGTAAAAGAGAAAAAAGAAAACATTTTTGTTTTGCATTAAACATAAACATTTTAACACTTCCCATCCGGGAGGTAAGACTTCTTGAACGTTACAATTTGTACAATGAAGAATACAAAAGTATCAAAGTATAAAAATATCAAACATGTTCATAAATACAAGATACTTGTGGAGGACCCGCACCAAAAACCTCCCACGTGGGTCCTGGGTGGGCTGCAGGACTTCTGACTGCAGACCTCACTCTAGGCCACACCATACGGGTTTTTCTTCAGAGGTAGATAGCAATGGTTTCATGTAAAACCAAGATAATGCACCGAAGCGCAACTATTTACAAAGCAAGTTCTTGGGCTGGCACAGTCCACAGCCTCTCAGTCCATTGGCATGGTTAAAAGACACATATATATAAATTTAGAAATCAAGTATTCACATATATCTCAATAACTCACTTTACTTGCTTTACCCAACCAGGGTATTCTATGCGACTATGCAATCAACACATTACTTTTTAACTTTTCAAATTCTCTTCCTTGTACCCAGCCGGGTATTCTACTCAATATGTAAAACATCATCATACACAGCAATAAAGTGCAAAAGGGCAAATCTTCTTTTATCAAACTTTATACAATTTTTAGATATGGTAAACCCCTGTCTGGGTCCTACCGGTCTTCACTTTTCTTGCTAATTTCGATGACGTCTTCCACTCCTGGGGCTGGAACGACGCGGTGTTCCTTAGAACGCATTACAAATAAGTCATGGCCCGCTATCAGCGTTTGAGTGGCCGCAGTTCTCATTTTAACGGGGGACCCAACGGGTATTTCTTTTCTGTAAGACGCTGATTGCGTCGCTGCAAGGGCCACATTAACTTGCGATGCAGAGTAGGTCGCCGATTGCGATTCAGGTTGCGATGCAGTTTGCGATGCGGCTTGCGAGGCAGGTTGGGATGCAGATTGCGATGTAGGGGGCGATGCAAAGTAGGTCGCCAATTGCGAGGCAGAGTAGGTCGCTAATTGAGATGCAGGGGGCGATGCCGGGGCACGGCCTGGTGCTGACGCTGCTGGGGCTTTGGACACTGAGACACGGGAGACATTCAAGGCAAACCACCCCCGCTGACTACAGTGCCGTGTGTAGGTGACAGCATCCCCTTTTAACAGGTGGAACCCCGCATCGCAGCAGTGAACATAGATCTTTGAAGAGAACCCGGGCTCACATATGTAACCCCAAACTCCTCGGGCCTTAGAGGCACACACCGTCCCCTGGCGCCACAGTTCCCGGAGCGTACCTTTGCCTCGCCTGATGTTTTCCTTTTCAGCGAGAGTCTCCTCCTGGTACCGCTGACGGAACCGCTGCACTTCCCTCTGCTCCATCTCCTCCCAGTCGATCCCCATCCCCGACGGCTGGGTCCCCTCCGGTGTCCCTACCGGGGGACTGTGCTCCGTTGCGGCCTCCTGGCCTGGCTGGCACTCCGGAACGAGCAGGGCCTCCTCAGCCTCCTTCTCTCCCGCCGCTTCATCGGTGGAGTCGGGATCAGCACTTTTGGAGCCGGCCTCCGGTTCTTCATCAGCCGTTTGCAGTGGTGGCACCGGGAGCACAGGTAATGGCTTCATTCTTGGGGGAGAGAGCATTGCGTCCCACAGCAGCCGCTGTTTCAGGGCACGCCAGCTTTCCTCAATCTCCTTCACTTCTTTGCGGTGGCGGGCCACATCTTCCAGCACCGCATCCACCTTCTTCACTCTCTGCATCCTTGGGTCTGCGTCCCTGACTGGGGACGGCTCTGGTACAAGCAGTAGGAAATCTTCCGGTAAGCAGAACTTGTATGCCTCCGGTCCTCTGCACAGATTCTCCTGTCCTTCCGCCATCTCGTCCCAGGCCAGACTGTAGTTTCCATCAGGAACAATCTGGTCTCTTCCGTGGAGGCGGGATTTGCGTCTCCTCCTCTTCGCATAGAGGATGAAGAGGAGGCGGATTTCTTTAGCAGTGGGGCAGGACCGCACATTATAGTAGCATTTGGAGAGGGCGGCCATATCTTTCGCGCCACAGGGGGGTACACGCCCACGAATGCACGCCCACCTTCTTCACCAGCGCCTCAGGGCGCCAATATGGCGGCAAAATGGCGGTATTTGGCGCCAAAAGCAGCAAACAGTCTTTTTCACCAAACAGTTCAATATAGGCACACAGGACTCGCAATTGCAAGCTTCGGATCCTGTTCGTGACGCCAAAGTTGTTTCGACCACGCACCACAATTGTGGATACCAGGGCTATGGGATACTCGGAGCCGAGCCCATGGAAATCTATGGGAGTTGTCACTGGTAGCGGTGGCTCGGTCCGTGGCCCTGGCGGTCATGCGGTAGGGGATATTTACAGGGGATATTTAGGATAGGTAGTTCGTGACGCCACCTGTGGTATCTGGTCAATTGGACCAGCGCTGCTATAAGGACTTTCACAGGGGATGTTATGGGGCAGCTAGGTGGTAAGTCTCCCACAGGTGAGACTGGTCCCTGGAAGTCTATGGTGATGATGCAGGGTGTAGATAAGAATTCAGTCACACACAATGCGGCTTCTTTTCATACCTTTTACTGGTAGATGGTTCAAGCAGGTCCCGGGGAGCTGGTCGGGGTGGAGAGTGCACATTCGGGTAACCGCTGAGCAGGTTAGAGGCCTCCTTTACTTCCAGATACATGTGAGTCCAACTTGCCTGAAGCGAAGTTAACTCTGAACTCTCCAGCTTTCTCAATAGCTGTAATGCCCGGCCAACATTGTGGTGGAGCCTTCTAAGTGGTGAGAACTAAGTTCTTACTTTTGTCTGCGCTTGACTCAAAGTCCCCATTCTCCCTGACTCCGGTTACGTATTGACGCTTTGGGCTGCACTCTGCGACCTGTAGTCCAGATGCCTCCGGTTTTCTTGTTACTAAGCTTGAAACTCTAGCAACGCTTCGGACCCCGGTGTCCGGCAATTTAGTGCAGGTAATCCAATACCTGAAGCACTTCTCTGTCTTCTCCACTGCGCCCTTCGCCCTGCTTCCCGCTCTTAACATAAGCACCTGTAGCTTCGATGTGAAAAGTCAGCTTTCTCCTAGAGCTCACTGAATAGCTCTCAGTATCCTCCAAGTCCAGACTGGACTGAGACTGAACTGCACTGCCCTCTGACAGGAAACAGACTCTACTTTCTCCTCTCCTCCAGACTAATCTGATCTGATCTCAACTCCCTCTGCTACGTGTCACTCCCTCTTATAACTCAGATGGGTGTGTCTGAAAGAGTGAGTGGCAGTGAATGCATATCAAGCGTTGCGATTACCTTCCTGTGCACTCTCCTGGATTTTTATGTGTGCCTGCATAGCTGGGCCACACAAAGACATGCAGAGTAACGCTGGAAAACAAAGTACAGAATACCAGCGTTACAGTATCCCCCTCCTCAGACCCCCTCTTCTGAAGACCCAAGTAAAAAAAATTCCCCAGAAAAATTCACTTGGGTTTGGTGGTAAGTCCCATAGTTCACAATATGGCAGCAGAGTTAATAGCTCGAAAAGTCCGAACCGCTGACCAAGCGGGGAATCGAGCCATCTAGTCCACTTACCGTGTGGGGACCAAGTAGTCTAGTTCGCACATCAGGTGGAACTTGGAGAAAGTCCTGCAGACCGCACATGCTCAGCGGAGTCCATGGCCAGAGCTTTCTGTGGCGCTTCCCACGGCTGTGGGGCGTCGGGACATGGCATAGCTTGCCTAGCTAGCCAATGCTCCCACGCCGCCAGTCCACGACGACGTGAGGCATGGGTCCCAGATGATAAGAGAATGTGGACCCACTGGACCACGGAGGGAGACCCGGGCCTGCCCGGACTAGGGAAGGGCAGCGACCGGGATCCGTGGCAGCTGAGCATGTGGGCAAGGTGACGACCTGCAGGACTAGACAACACCGCACAACTTCAGGTAAGAAGAAACATAAAGTTTACTTAAAGAAACACAGTACATAAACAGAACATAAGACCGAGCTCCCGATTCCGCACATCAGAGAAGGGTACACGACTCAGGATCACAGACGAGTGCTGGAGGACATCACGGGTAGATGCAGTCCAGGGTTATCTGGCACGGGCATACTTGGACGGCCTCTCTCTCAGGCCTTAGGCGTAGCACAGGCTCAGCAGGAGAACATCAGACACCGACCTCAGACAGACTTCAGACGATGGCGGGGTCATCACGGGTTGATGAAGTCCAGGATCATCTGGCACGGGCATACTAGTATGGCCTCACTCTCAGGCCTCGGGCGTAGCAAAGGCTCAGCAGGAGAACATCAGACACCGGCCCAGGACGAACGTCAGACGATGGCGGGGTCATCACGGGTTGATGAAGTCCAGGGTCATCTGGCATGGGCATACTAGGACGGCCTCTCTCTCAGGCCTCAGGCGTAGCACAGGCTCAGCAGGAGAACATCAGACACCGACCCAGGACAGACGTCATCACAGGGTAGACCAAGGAGGAACCGGCAGGACATCGGAACATCAGGAACACGGACTGGATCTCAGGGACACGGGAACACGGACAGGAAATCAGGAACACGGATTGGATCTCAGGGAATCAGGAACACAGACAGGAACACGGACTGGAACACAGGCATCGGACTCCGGACATCTGGCACCGATCGGCAGGCTCCGGACATCAGGTATAGATGGATAGGATCCGGACATCTGGAAGTGGTCATCGGACATCGGATATCAGGCAGTGGTCATCAGGGAGGACACGGACAGGAACATCAGGGACACGGATTGGATCTCAGGGAGTCAGGAACACAGACAGGAACATGGATTGGATCTCAGGGAGTCAGGAACACGGACAGGAACATCAGGAACACGGATTGGGTCTCAGGGAGTCAGGAACACGGACAGGAACATGGATTGGATCACAGGAACACGGACTGGAACACAGGCATCGGACTCCGGACATCTGGCACCGATCAGCAGGATCCGGACATCTGGCAACAATCGGCAGGACCCGGACATCAGGCAGGGAGGATAGGATCCGGACATCTGGAAGTGGTCGTCGGACATCGGACATCAGGCCATGGTCATCAGGCATAGGGTCCGGACATCCGACACCGATCAGCAGGCTCCGGACATCTGGCAACAATCGGCAGGACCCAGACATCAGGCAAGGAGGATAGGATCCGGACATCTGGAAGTGGTCGTCGGACATCGGACATCAGGCCATGGTCATCAGGCATAGGATCCGGACATCTGGCAGCGACCTGAAAAGGAACCCCAGCGGTCTGGTGCAAGCCCCGCCAAGCTCAACGGGAGCTGGCCGGGGATTGCACAGAAGCTGAGCACAGAGTAACAGAAACTCAGCACACACCGGACTCCTCCTTCCAAGATGAACTCAGGTTATATAGCAAGGATTAACAGTCACTGGCACAGGGTTCTGGACTCAGCAGGATTTCAGGAATATAACACAGAGGACACAATTCAGACAGTCAGGTACAAGATGTGATCCAAGATCAGGGGTTCAGGTAATTAGACACAGCAGGAACAGGCCTGGATATACAGCCTCCAGGAACGGCGATCTGGGTAATCAGCCCCCAGCATAGGCGGAAACACAAGACACAGTTCAGACATTCAGGTACAGGATGCGATCCAGGATCAGGGGTTCAGGTAATTAGACACAGCAGGAACAGGCCTGGATATACAGCCTCCAGGAACGGCGATCTGGGTAATCAGCCCCCAGCATAGGCGGAAACACAAGACACAGTTCAGACATTCAGGTACAGGATGCGATCCAGGATCAGGGGTTCAGGTAATTAGACACAGCAGGAACAGGCCTGGATATACAGCCTCCAGGAACGGCGATCTGGGTAATCAGCCCCCAGCATAGGCGGAAACACAAGACACAGTTCAGACATTCAGGTACCGGGTTAGATCCAGGATCAGGGGTTCAGGTAATTAGACACAGCAGGAACAGGCCTGGATATACAGCCTCCAGGAACGGCGATCTGGGTAATCAGCCCCAGCATAGGCGGAAACACAAGACACAGTTCAGACATTCAGGTACTGGGTTAGATCCAGGATCAGGGAACAAGACACAGCAGGAACAGGGAATCAGCTCTCCAGAGCTGATCAAATTCAGAGCAGGAGCTGAACACACAACCACATACGGCTAGGTTCAGGGATTCAATGTGGATTCAATGTGAAGCTCTGGCAACGCCCACTAGGGCTGGGAACTTTATATATGAGCTGCTTCACAGCGATAGGCTGGAGCAGTAATTCTAGTAAACACCCAATCCACATAAAAGCAGGACAGGTGTGGGCCGCGCCCCCTATGCAGAGCCAGACAGCTCAACACAGAGGGAACCCAACAATGGCTGCTGCCACACACGTAGTAAGTCATGCACCACTGCAGAGGACTTTGCAAGCTATGGACGGCTTTTACAGCAGGTCAGGGACCGCACATGCGGGCGGTCATGCAAAGCAGCGGAGCCACTCACGCAAGTACGGGTATGCAGCAGAGCCGGGAACTGAGCAGCATCCATATAGGTAACAGACAACAGTATCCCAGCTGGTTAGGGGGAAAGGAGCAAAAGGGTTAATGCAAAAGACATGCAGAGTAACGCTGGAAAACAAAGTACAGAATACCAGCGTTACACTAACTACAACTTCAACTTCAAACATCTCATACTAGGCCTCTGCCTACACCCTCCTTGACCCTGGGCTTCAACACCGCCAGTTGCTGCTCAGAAGTGTTAGATGCATAGATGAAAACAATCGCTGATGTGTTTGTGGGGTTCAGTAACGCCTGCTGTTCCCCTGCTGTGTGTCCGGCAAAAATTACTGCTAGCTACCTAATCATGGTGAAAAAAACATGACATGTCAAAGTGTCTAGTGCTACACATAGATATGAGGCTACACCCTGATTTCTAAGCTGTAAACATTTGAAACGTCAGCTTTAAAACCATAAAATGATTAGTCTTTGTCACAAATCTGTAACAAAATAATTGTGACATATTATTACAGATATGCACATGTCGAAAACTGCTGCAATGTTGGAAGTGCATAATGTGGGTTGAACTTTGACAACTGCTGCAGTGCGAAGGTTATACTTCAGTGTTCTTGCCTTTTAAATAAAAGCATACAAGTAAATATAATAATCCAATGTTGATTAAGGGACGTAATGTACACCTGTAATATTGTGCAAACAATGCATGTAGGAATAGTCCTCTTCAACATTACTTATATTTGTGTCATTTTAAAAAATACATATTTAATTAGAAAGTTAACAGCCCATATCATAAAGGTCCTTCATGTAAACATGATAATCGCTAACAAAAATCATGCATTACCTTGTTAAAGTCAATAGTGCACAGTCACAATAGCAAAATATATACCTGTAAGTGGTGCTGAAAGAACGACAACTGATAGAATAGGTGAATGATATCTATTTATCAGACTGAATAGTGACACCTGTACAATGTCGATATAATACTGTACCTTAACAAAACAGCTGTGTCACACCTCACACTCGTTTTTCTTGTAGCTTGTTATGTAATAGGGCACATGCGTGTATGTTTCATCATAGGTGCATGTTTACTGAGTAAAGCAGTCATGACAACGCCTTTGTGTTGTCGGTACGCTTGCGATGATGAACGATGCGCACCGTGAATGTTAGTCTGCGTCATAAGACGTACAGACGCTCCAATATCCAACGCGTCACAGCAGGAAGCCAGTCTGTGCGTCCAAACAAAGGCGCAACCATACATGCACGTAACCTTTTATAAAGCTATATAAAAAAAAGGATGTAGTAGTAACGCACACTTTATTGAGGTACAGTATTACATCGCCATTCACCATCTGTGGCTATGCAGTCTCATCTATATATACCTTATCTATCCGTTGTCATGCTTGCAAGTCCACAGTCAGGCATAAATATCTGTTTTCACTATGCACTATGCACTTTTTAAATTTTTTGTTTGTTAATATAAATGATTGGCACATATTATCAGTATTACATGATGGAAATTTTAGATATTTTTAAAAAATTTTTAGTGATATTATTCACCAAATGTAAAGTTTTATGAATGTCAAAGATAACTTGTAATGCTGATTATGTTTTTAAGTCAGCCATTAATTGTCTACACAATAAAAATGGTGTACATACTGTTACTTAGCCATCATTAATGGATTCTGATATGTACTTGTATGCTTTTATTTTAAACCGTATAGCAGATTATTTAACCTATTTTAATTGTGGTTTGCATTGCTTTTCAACATGTTAATGTATGCGTTTATGTTTGTAAATTATTAATTTACATATATTTTTTTAAGTAAAATCATCATCTTATGGTACTAAAGGTTATATTTCTCTTGTTTGGAGTATAGACATTTTTAATTGACACGTAACAAGGAAAATACTTGATATAGTATTTAAACATCCTCCTTGACCCTGGGCTCCAACACCGCTAGTTGTTGCTCGGAAGTGCTGTTAGCACAGTCAACACTTGCTCCTGTGTTACTGGGGTTCAGTAATGTCAGCTGTTCCCCTGCTGTGTGAACGGCAAAAAGTCCTGCTGCCTCCACCATGTTCTTTCTTCCCTGGGCTACAACACGCCATGTTGTTGCTCGGAAGTGCTGTTAGCACATGTCAACACTTCATCCTGTGTTACTGGGGTTCAGTAATTGTCAGCTGTTCCCCTGCTGTGTGAATGGCAAAAAGTCTGCTGCCTCCCCATTTCTACTCTCTCCCTGGGCTACAACACCGCAGTTGTTGCTCGGAAGTGCTGTTAGCACAGTCAACACTTGCTCCTGTGTTACTGGGGTTCAGTAATGTCAGCTGTTCCCCTGCTGTGTGAACGGCAAAAAGTCCTGCTGCCTCCACCTGTTGTCTTCTCATCCCTGGGCTACAACACCGCCAGTTGTTGCTCGGAAGTGCTGTTAGCACAGTCAACACTTGCTCCTGTGTTACTGGGGTTCAGTAATGTCAGCTGTTCCCCTGCTGTGTGAACGGCAAAAAGTCCTGCTGCCTCCACCTGTTGTCTTCTCATCCCTGGGCTACAACACCGCTAGTTGTTGCTCGGAAGTGCTGTTAGCACAGTCAACACTTGCTCCTGTGTTACTGGGGTTCAGTAATGTCAGCTGTTCCCCTGCTGTGTGTATGGCAAAAAGTCCTGCTGCCTCCACCCTGTTGTCTTCTCATCCCTGGGCTACAACACCGCCAGTTGTTGCTCGGAAGTGCTGTTAGCACAGTCAACACTTGCTCCTGTGTTACTGGGGTTCAGTAATGTCAGCTGTTCCCCTGCTGTGTGTACGGCAAAAAGTCCTGCTGCCTCCACCCTGTTGTCTTCTCATCCCTGGGCTCCAACACCGCCAGTTGTTGCTCGGAAGTGCTGTTAGCACAGTCAACACTTGCTCCTGTGTTACTGGGGTTCAGTAATGTCAGCTGTTCCCCTGCTGTGTGTACGGCAAAAAGTCCTGCTGCCTCCACCCTGTTGTCTTCTCATCCCTGGGCTCCAACACCGCCAGTTGTTGCTCGGAAGTGCTGTTAGCATAGTCAACACTTGCTCCTGTGTTACTGGGGTTCAGTAATGTCAGCTGTTCCCCTGCTGTGTGAATGGCAAAAAGTCCTGCTGCCTCCACCATGTTCTCTTCTCATCCCTGGGCTACAACACTGCCAGTTGTTGCTCGGAAGTGCTGTTAGCACAGTCAACACTTGCTCCTGTGTTACTGGGGTTCAGTAATGTCAGCTGTTCCCCTGCTGTGTGAACGGCAAAAAGTCCTGCTGCCTCCACCCTGTTGTCTTCTCATCCCTGGGCTTCAACACCGCCAGTTGTTGCTCGGAAGTGTCATTGGCACGGGTACTCACTCCTGCCCAGACTGGTTACAGCACGCCATCTGTTTCCTGTCAGTGTAAACGTCACTTAGCCTCCAATAAGTTGTCCTGTCGTGTTGCGGTCGGGTTAGCCGACTCTATGGTGCCTGGAGTTTAGGTGCTTCCTATGTGTGCTGCGGGATATGCAAATAAAGGCTGTTTCCGTTGTGACAATAGGACAATCACCCACTGTAGTACTGTGGGATTCGGTAACTGCGGCCGGCTCGCGGCCTGTCAACTTAAATTTCCATGGGTACCTTCTGCTACCCGTCCGGGTTCCAGTACCGTCAGCTGGTTCTCCGCAGTGCCTTTGGCCTAGGTGCCTCCATCTCGGTATCTGAGTTCCAGCAACGTCTGCTGGTCCTTGGTAGTGCTTTGGAGCACAGGTACCTCCTGCTTAGTAACCGTGTCCCAGTAACGTCAGCTGGTCCTCGGTTGTGCCATTGGCTCTTTTCCTTCTGCTGCCCCTCCGGGTTCCAGCACAGTCAGCTGGTCCTCGTTACTTGCATTGGCTCTTGTACCTTCTGCTACCCGTCCGGGTTCCAGTACCGTCAGCTGGTTCTCCGCAGTGCCTTTGGCCTAGGTGCCTCCATCTTGGTATCCGAGTTCCAGCAACGTCTGCTGGTCCTTGGTAGTGCTTTGGAGCACAGGTACCTCCTGCTTAGTAACCGTGTCCCAGTAACGTCAGCTGGTCCTCGGTTGTGCCATTGGCTCTTTTCCTTCTGCTGCCCCTCCGGGTTCCAGCACAGTCAGCTGGTCCTCGTTACTTGCATTGGCTCTTGTACCTTCTGCTACCCGTCCGGGTTCCAGTACCGTCAGCTGGTTCTCCGCAGTGCCTTTGGCCTAGGTGCCTCCATCTCGGTATCCGAGTTCCAGCAACGTCTGCTGGTCCTTGGTAGTGCTTTGGAGCACAGGTACCTCCTGCTTAGTAACCGTGTCCCAGTAACGTCAGCTGGTCCTCGGTTGTGCCATTGGCTCTTTTCCTTCTGCTGCCCCTCCGGGTTCCAGCGCAGTCAGCTGGTCCTCGTTACTTGCATTGGCTCTTGTACCTTCTGCTACATTTACAAATTGAAGATTTTTTCAATGCTTTTTTGGGTAATCACTCTGGATCTCCAACAATGAAGATGACGACCCTGATGACCACCCCGAAGAAGATGACGACCACAAGGACGACGAGCATCAAGCCAACCAGCCTAAACACCATCACAAAGAAGAAATAAAAGATTACCAAACAGGACTAAGAAGGTTAAGACAAACTACAAGATACAGAACAAGAGACTTAAGAACAATAAGCAGAAGATCAAAAAGCAGAAGAACATGAAGTATAAGACCAAAATGAAGAGCAAAATATATGCTCTAAATTATAAGCAGAAGAAGACTAAGCAGTGTATGGGGGTGAGTCCGTTCCTCCTCGTGGTGCCCCTGGAAAATGCCTGCTGCTGCAGGCTAAACTGAACACGGACAAATACTGTTGTAATTTAAATCTTTTGTGACAGCAAGAACGGAAGGATGAAAAATTCATACTTTGACAGATTACAAGTACAGGAATCTCTGTCACAAATAAGAATATGATGAAGAAGATGAAGTACAATATGAATAAGAATAATAGTTTAATAAGAAGAATATGAGTAATGTTAACAAAAAGATGAATAGCAAGAAGTTTAAGAAGAAGATAAAGAAGGTGAAGATGAAGTATAATTTGATGAAAAAGATGATGCTGCTGAAGATTATGAAGGAGAAAGTGTGTCAAAAGTTAAAAAGGTGAAGAGCATGGAAGTTGTGAAATATACATATTTGCCAAAATAGAAAAAACGTTAACAACATTGTCAATTTCTTCGTCAATCCGAACATCTTTAAAAAAAAAAATATTTATGCTATTCCATTTGATTGGGTTAAACATCTATGCCTTTAATGTCTCCTCAACCTTCCCCAATACATTCTACATTACTCTTTGTTGTTTTCCTTCATGTACAATTAACCAACAAGGCAAGAATGGGTTTTTTTTAATTCCGATATTTTGTTCCCATAGACTTACATTGGATTTCCGGTATCGGGTATCGCCGATATTTTTTGGGTATCGGCGATACCATTCCGATTCCGATACTTTTGGATATCGGAAAGTATCGCTCAACTCTACTCAGAAACTGAATGAGGAACAGCGAGTTCTGGCTCAGTCTCAGCAGCTGATGGCTGACACTGTGCAGGGGGCTTTATCATCTGGTGCTCACAGGACAGGGGTTCAAGCTGTTACATTAGTTTCCCCAGAGCCCCCGGTTAAATTACCGGATACCTTTTCCGGAGATAGAAAGGAATTTAAAGTTTTCAAAGAGGGCTGTAAGCTTTTTTTTTCTTTAAGACCGCACTTTTCTGGGGATGAAAGTCAGAGGATGGGGGTCATTATGTCTCTGTTAAGGGGAGCCCCCAGGCTTGGGCTTTTTCCCTTCCTACCACTGCCCCTGAGAGAATGACTGTGGATGCATTTTTTGAGGCCCTGGGGCATATTTATGATGAGCCTGATCGAGTGCTGATGGCTGAGGACATGGTGATGAGTGTATGTCAGGGGAAGCACTCAGCCGAGTGGTTTTGCTCAGAGTTCAGACGCTGGGCTGCTGAGGTCTGTTGGGATGATGCCGCCCTCCGGGGCTTGTTCCGTAGAGGCCTGTCTGAACATCTGAAAGATGCCTTGGCACTTCACCCTCCGCCTGATTCTCTGGAGGACGCCATGACGCAGGCCGTCCGAATGAATCGCAGGCTGCGGGCGAGAGGTGTGATGCAGGTTGATACTGCAAAAAGGAAAATTTGAGGGCACCACAAAAAATATTTTGAAAGGGATCTGTGACAACACACTGTAGTAAACATGTGAAACAAGCTGAAAGAAAGGCAGTGTGTATAAAGTCACGATCAACCTCAGAAATGAAACTGATAAAGTATATATGAAAATATAATCAAATTTTATTGATACAAAAGAAACACACTGAAAAACAGGATAAAGTTAAAAACAATTAAAAAGGACCAGAAACGGTCCATAATGAGACTCAGAAAGATCCATGTAAGGATCCATTTACAAAAACTCCCAATTATCGCTGGCTGAAACAGAAACAGGTGTGCAGTTGAATAAATTTGCAGATGATAGCAAAATAAAGCAAATTATAAGATAATATCAAATAATACAGACAATGAGACTAGAACACATTATACCACCCAGATGAGATGTATATGCAATGAAAATAACAGCAAATTAGAAAATAACAGCAATGAATGCCAATAACAAAAATGCATAACAAAAAACTCATGAATCAATAAAGATGAATGTAACAATTAACCTGGGTGAAAAAGCCGCATAGAGATAAATGAGCAGCTAATAAGATCAGCTTGATTAAGAAAGCCGTATTAAGGAAAAAACCATGTCTTCATAGAATAGTGAAGACAGGTAAAATAAACCTGTGACCAGCATGAATGAGACTGGGAGATTGTACCCCACGCGTATCGCCACTTGGGGGCGTGGCTTCCTCAGGGGAAAGTGACTGACCTGTGAAGCGGTGTGTACTTTTATACCCAGAATAATTAAAGATAAATGTCTTACACTCCCGCCTGGCGCTCGGTGAGACGGCGTCCGGAAGTGACAGCTGCGCAGGCGCAGCTGCCTATCAGCCGAACGCCGCAACCTCGAGCGTCTCCATGGATTCACCAGAAAGGCGGCGCATGCGCAATATGAACAAGCAGGCAAACAAGAAAATAATGAACTGAACATACATGTGGGCAACTCCATATTACAAATGAGAGATATATGAAACAAAATCATACATATGCCAATTAAATGGATGCAAAGAATAAGATAAGATGTTAAACACATGCATAAATAAATACAAAAATAAAAAAATAAAAATAAAAATAAAAATAAATAAATAAACAGAAAATAAGCAAAAAATGGGCAAAAAGAAAAAAGTAATTATAAAAAATAAAAAAGTAAACAGTGACGAAGAAGCATTAAATATGAACAACAGCACTGAATACATGCATATGCCAATATGATAAATAATAAATAAAAATAAACAAAAATATATATTGAACACAAAAAATCAGATGGCAAAAGGAAATGGCAAAAGGAAAGCCATCGAACAGAAAAAGGTAAGTAAGCACATGTATAACAGTGATAGTATACAATGATATAGATGTGCCAATTCAATGGGAAATAAGCAGAAATTAATAATTTAACAAAACCAAAAATATAATAATAAAATGAAATGAAATAAAATGAATAATAATAAAATGAAATGACAAAAGTAAACGAAAAAAGGAAGGCCATTAAATATAAGATAAATCCACACTATAATGATCATCAGGCAAAAGGAAACAAATAAAGAAAGGCCTTACGATGGAAAATGTGACATAAATAATATAAAAAAAAAAAAAAAAAAAATAATATAATAATGGAAAATAAAATAATAAACAAAAATGAACAAAAATTAAGCAAAAATTATATGTTGGACACAAAAAATCAGATATAATATACAATGATATAAATGTGCCAATTCGATGGGAAATAGGCAAGAATTAATTATTTAACAAAACCAAAAAATAATAAAAATGGCAAAAGTAAACAGAAAAAGGAAGGCCATTAAATACACGAAAAATCCACACTATAATGATCATCAGGCAAAAGGAAACAAATAAAGAAAGGCCTTACAATGGAAAATGTAACAAAAAAAAAAAAAAAAAAAAAAAGGCTTTTGATGCTGATTCAGTCATTAACCCTTTCCAGCAAAAACTTAAGGAGAGCTTGGATAAATTTGAAAAAGAGATTATGCGGGCAAAAAATCTAAATTCATCAGGGATAAAAATGACTATGATAGCCATAAAGCTTATAAATGGACTCATACCGGTAATCGCAGGTCCACTAGGACTACTCATGTATCAGTTAAGCCAGTTGATTTAACTTCATCAGCTCAAGACCCTTCCTCCAGTGATTTTTTGTCTTCGGACACCGACGTAGAAAATCCACCAGGAGGGGCAAGCGGCGGCACAAGTCCAATCAATGTGCGGACACGCCATCGACGATTTCAAGCCTGGTCCCCCACCTACAAGAGGAACACGAGACAGAATCGGAGACGATAGTCGACACGTCCGCTACTGGTAATTTACAAATAATTAACCTTTCCTCTTATGTCCTCTCTGAACATGAAATCCAACTTTTGTCTAAAGGACTCTCTTTTTCCCCTATGAAGGTGTTGGATAAGTTTGAACTCATTAAGGATTTATATCTTTTTTGTAGACAGGTCACCTTCAAGCTACTATATCACCAGCCCTCCATCATTGACACTTTACCACAGGAGGATCGTCAAGTCTTCCGGGATTTACTTGACTTACTTAATGAAAACCAACGGGTCCCAGGTAAGAGGACAGAATTTACCCAGAGATTACCATCACAAGCAACACCTTCCCTCTCACTTTTTCCGGCAGTAGAGATATTTTATAAAACAACCTGTCAGGATATTCAGAACATCTCTGTTGATGTTCACAAAAATAACAATATCAATAGGAATGACAGAGAGGCTTTGAAGCAACTACAAAATAATGACTTGTTTATTATAAAGGAAGCAGACAAAGGGGGAAATGTTGTCCTTTGGCCTGTGGACATGTACACCAAAGAGGCACGCAGACAGTTGAACAATGTCTCCTGTTATAGAGTCTTACCCACTGACCCTACACTGGTGTTCAAATCTAAAATCGATGGACTTATTAAACGGGCACTAGAGTTGAGCATAATTAATAGGAAGGAACGGGATTTTCTAGCCACCAAACATCCTGTGGTGCCCACCTTCTATATGCTCCCTAAGGTGCACAAGTCCTTACAAGAACCGCCAGGCAGACCTATTGTCTCAGGCATTGGCAGCCTTTTCGAACGCCCTTGTATATATCTTGATTTTTATCTTCAACCTTTTGTCTTGTCCTTAGACTCTTATGTAAGGGATTCTTCACATCTTGTCAACCAATTGGACGATTGCAAAATCAAGGATCAAACTTTCATGGTAACTATGGATGTTGAATCCCTTTATACTTGCATAGAGCATTCTTTGGGCTTAAGGGCAGTTTCTTTCTTTTTGAATTCTAAAACTACGGGGGACCGACAACATGACTCTTTTGTACTTGATCTTTTGAAATTTGTGTTGGAAAACCATTATTTCGTATTTGACCGCACTTTCTATAAACAGATCTCTGGCACCGCAATGGGTGCCAGATGTGCGCCCGCCTACGCAAATCTTTTTTTGGGTTGGTGGGAGGAGACTTATGTGCGTTTACTTCCTTCTTTTCAAATGTATGTCACACGGTGGCATCGGTACATAGATGATGTGCTCTTTTTTTGGTCTGGTTCACGTGAGGATTGTGTCAGATTCATTGATGAACTCAATAATAATCCATGGAACATTTCCCTTACTTCTAGCATATCATTGGATACTGTTGACTTCCTGGATTTGAAGATCATTAAGAGAGGGGACAGCGTCTGTACTTCACTTTTTAGGAAAACCACTGCTTCAAACAGCTTGCTTCACTACAGAAGTTTTCATCCGCCTCATGTTCGAAATGGCATTCCACGAGGTCAATTCTACCGTATTAAACGAAATTGCAGTGAACAGGACTCCTTCTATAAGGAAGCAAAATTATTGACATCACGCTTCAGAGGGAGGGGTTATCCTAAACGGATTATTTCACAGGCATATCAGGCTTCAAGACAGAAGGAACGTCATGAACTTTTGCAACTGAGACATAAAACAGAATTTTCAACAACCAATATCATCACACCATACAATAATCATTGGACTGAATTCACAGCATTTTGCGTAAAAATTGGAATATCTTATTAAGCGAACCCAGGGTTTTACCTTTTGTCACCGAAAAACCCAAGCTAATTGCTAAACGTGCCAAGAATCTCAGAGATGTTTTATGTTCCAGCCATTTCAAACGTCCAACTCACACTTTGGGCAGAGGCTTCAAACTTATTGGCACATATCCATGTGGCAGTTGTACCATCTGTCCCTTTGTGATTGCAGACCATACCATTGCCCTTCCAGGTCCTTTGGAACAAGTACGAACACGCTATTATGCGAATTGTCGTACAAAAAATGTTGTCTATATTATAGTCTGCAGCTGCCCTAAGATTTATGTGGGACAAACAGGTCAGGAACTTCGTAGACGCATTCAACATCACATCTCTGACATTTCTTGTGCACGCAGGGATAAGGCCTCAGGTAAGCCAGTTACTTCACTGGCTAATCATTTCTTCTCTACTCACAACAGCTCCATCCAGCATTTACAAGTTTTAGTTGTTGATAAGGTAGATACCTCCATTAGAGGTGGCTGTTGCACCAATGAATTATTGAGAAGAGAATCAAGATGGATTTTCCAACTTAATAGCTTAGCACCTGGTGGACTAAATGAGGAATTATTATTTACAGGTTTTTACAAAAAATAAATAATTACAAAACCAAAAATAATGCATTAAACTACATTACTATTATATTCACATGCTTGTTTTTTTTTTTTTTTGTTACATTTTCCATTGTAAGGCCTTTCTTTATTTGTTTCCTTTTGCCTGATGATCATTATAGTGTGGATTTTTCGTGTATTTAATGGCCTTCCTTTTTCTGTTTACTTTTGCCATTTTTATTATTTTTTGGTTTTGTTAAATAATTAATTCTTGCCTATTTCCCATCGAATTGGCACATTTATATCATTGTATATTATATCTGATTTTTTGTGTCCAACATATAATTTTTGCTTAATTTTTGTTCATTTTTGTTTATTATTTTATTTTCCATTATTATATTATTTTTTTTTTTTTTTTTTTTTTATATTATTTATGTCACATTTTCCATCGTAAGGCCTTTCTTTATTTGTTTCCTTTTGCCTGATGATCATTATAGTGTGGATTTATCTTATATTTAATGGCCTTCCTTTTTTCGTTTACTTTTGTCATTTCATTTTATTATTATTCATTTTATTTCATTTCATTTTATTATTATATTTTTTGGTTTTGTTAAATTATTAATTTCTGCTTATTTCCCATTGAATTGGCACATCTATATCATTGTATACTATCACTGTTATACATGTGCTTACTTACCTTTTTCTGTTCGATGGCTTTCCTTTTGCCATTTCCTTTTGCCATCTGATTTTTTGTGTTCAATATATATTTTTGTTTATTTTTATTTATTATTTATCATATTGGCATATGCATGTATTCAGTGCTGTTGTTCATATTTAATGCTTCTTCGTCACTGTTTACTTTTTTATTTTTTATAATTACTTTTTTCTTTTTGCCCATTTTTTGCTTATTTTCTGTTTATTTATTTATTTTTTATTTTATTTTTATTTTTTTCTTTTTGTATTTATTTATGCATGTGTTTAACATCTTATCTTATTCTTTGCATCCATTTAATTGGCATATGTATGATTTTGTTTCATATATCTCTCATTTGTAATATGGAGTTGCCCACATGTATGTTCAGTTCATTATTTTCTTGTTTGCCTGCTTGTTCATATTGCGCATGCGCCGCCTTTCTGGTGAATCCATGGAGACGCTCGAGGTTGCGGCGTTCGGCTGATAGGCAGCTGCGCCTGCGCAGCTGTCACTTCCGGACGCCGTCTCACCGAGCGCCAGGCGGGAGTGTAAGACATTTATCTTTAATTATTCTGGGTATAAAAGTACACACCGCTTCACAGGTCAGTCACTTTCCCCTGAGGAAGCCACGCCCCCAAGTGGCGATACGCGTGGGGTACAATCTCCCAGTCTCATTCATGCTGGTCACAGGTTTATTTTACCTGTCTTCACTATTCTATGAAGACATGGTTTTTTCCTTAATACGGCTTTCTTAATCAAGCTGATCTTATTAGCTGCTCATTTATCTCTATGCGGCTTTTTCACCCAGGTTAATTGTTACATTCATCTTTATTGATTCATGAGTTTTTTGTTATGCATTTTTGTTATTGGCATTCATTGCTGTTATTTTCTAATTTGCTGTTATTTTCATTGCATATACATCTCATCTGGGTGGTATAATGTGTTCTAGTCTCATTGTCTGTATTATTTGATATTATCTTATAATTTGCTTTATTTTGCTATCATCTGCAAATTTATTCAACTGCACACCTGTTTCTGTTTCAGCCAGCGATAATTGGGAGTTTTTGTAAATGGATCCTTACATGGATCTTTCTGAGTCTCATTATGGACCGTTTCTGGTCCTTTTTAATTGTTTTTAACTTTATCCTGTTTTTCAGTGTGTTTCTTTTGTATCAATAAAATTTGATTATATTTTCATATATACTTTATCAGTTTCATTTCTGAGGTTGATCGTGACTTTATACACACTGCCTTTCTTTCAGCTTGTTTCACGTGTGATG
>JARQOD010002491.1:0-77048 GCA_033576555.1 Oophaga sylvatica
TGAGATCATTAACAAGTTCCCTCGTGTAGTTTTAGGCTGATCTCTAACCTTCCTCATGATCAAGGCTACCCCATGAAGTGAGATTTCGCATGGTGCCCCAGATCGATGTCGATTGACAGTCATTTTGTATTTCTTCCATTTTCTTACTATTGCACCAACAGTTGTCTCTTTCAGACATTTCAGTTTGTGCAGGTCTATGATCTTGTCCCCGACATCCTTAGAAAGCTTTTTGGTCTTGCCCATGTTGATGAGGTTAGAGTCTGACTGATTAATTGCGTCTGTGGACAGGAGTCTTTTATAAAGGTGACTATGTAAGACAGCTGTCTTTAATGCAGGTAAGGAGTTGATTAGGAGTGTCTAACTGGTCTGTAGGAACCAGAACTCTTTAACTCATTAATGACAGCCGATACCCCTTTTAACGGCAGCAGTTAGGGGTATTTAAAACCACAGCGCTGCTTTTTCACGACACTGAGGAAGAAGTGTATAACGCCCCCCAGAGTTGGAATTTCTCTGGGGTCTCAGCTGTCAGGGGTAGCTGAGACGCCAGAGAACATGATTGGGCCGGTTTTTACCGACCCAGGTGTTGCAATCGCCATTATTAGGCCGGCGTCACACACAACTACAAAAAATCGGTCCGTTTTAGTCGGTCGATTGTCAGATCAAAATACAAACATCACACATCCTTCTGGCATCCGATTTTCCTTCAAAGATGCGATTTAGTCGCATGTGTGTGTACCTTGTAACATCTGATTTCACTATGTAACAAATTTTTATTTATTTTTTGTTCCTGGGTCCAAAGTGTGTTTTCCTAACCCGTTATGCCTAAAACAAATAAAAAATAGTTGTTGTTCCACAAAAACTTTGCTTTTGTGATCAGGACAATGAAATTTTGAAATTTGTCTGTTTTCGGGAAAATTCTCGATTCTTATTCAATACGGAGTAGTCTTCTAGAATATTGTTTAACTGCTAGAATTGTGCAGAATTTCTAAAATTTTCCAGAATTATCTGGAAGTGTCTAGAAACTTTTAGAACTTTCTAGAACGTTCTCGGACTGTTCAATAGTAGTCATACAAGTACCTCATTTCACATGCGAATATTGCACATGCGAATATTGCAAGAAAACTCTTGAAGGTAAGGTGAATAATTGCTGCTCGTTTACATGGCAGTGCTTTATTTTGTAGAATCTCAATGATTTAGATCGAGTACAGTTTAACCCCTTACTGCCCGCGGACGGAATAGTATCCCCCCGATTTGATGAGGGCTCCGGCAGTGAGCCCGCATCAAAGCCGGGACATGTCAGCTGTTTTGAACAGCTGACATATGCCCGCAATAGGCACGAGTGGAATCGCGAATATGCACACCGCTGACCCCCGTCATGTGATCGGGGGTCATCGGTGCATCGGCATAACAATCAGAGGTCTCCTTGAGACCTCTAAGGCTGTTATGCCGGATTGCTATGAGCACAACCCTGTGGTCTGCGCTCATAGCAATGCAGTAATTCTGCTACATAAAGGTGATCTGAGCATCACCTCTATGTAGCAGAGGCGATCGAGCTATGGCATCTTCTAGACTCCCATGGGGACTATTGAAGCATACTAAAAGTAAAAACAAATGTTTTAAAAAAAAAAAAAGTTCAAATCACCCCATTTTCGCCCCATTCAAAATAAAACAATAAAAAAAAATCAAACATACACATATTTGATATCACCGTGTTCAGAATCGGCTGATCTATCAATAAAAAAAAGGATTAACCTGATCGCTAAACGGCGTAGCGACAAAAAAAAGTCAAAACGCCAGTATTACCTTTTTTTGGTCGCTGTGACATTGCATTAAAATGCAATAACGGGCGATCAAAAGAACTGTATCTGCATAAAAGTGGTGTCATTAAAAACGTCAGCTCGGTAACGCAAAAAATAAGCCCTCACTCAACCGGAGATCACGCAATTTTTTTTAGCAAACTTAGATAAAGGAGAACCTAGACATGTTTGGTGTCTATGAACTTATAATGACCTGGAGAATCATAATGGCAGGTCAGTTTTAGCATTTAGTGAACTTAGCAAAAAGCCAAACAAAAACAAGTGTAGGATTGCACTTTTTTTGAAATTTCACTGCACCTGAAATTTTTTTCCTGTTTTCGAGTACAAGACATGCTAAAACCAATTGAGTCTTTCAAATTACAACTGGTCCCACAAAAAGTAAGCCCTCACATGGCCATATTGATGGAAAAACCTCTGAAGGTGCTGATGCCACCACTGCATATCAAGTTAGGCCTCATCAAGCAATTTGTCACGGCTCCTGACAAGGAGTCAGCTTCTTTCAAGTACCTCCAAGATCTCTTTCCAAAGCTGTTCGAGGCTGGTATCTTCTTCGGACCACAGATCAAGAAGATCATAGAATGTGACGAGTTCGCCAGGCTGCTGAACAGGACAGAGAAAACAGCTTGGATAGTTTCGTTGCAGTGGTTCATGGCTCCCTGGGTAATCACTAGGCTAAAAACTATGTGCAGTTGGTTCAGACTCTCATAAAGAATTACGCCATAATGGGATGCAGAATGTCTCTCAAAGTCCATATCCTTGACGCTCATCTTGACAAGTTCAAGGAGAACATGGACGCTTACTCAGAGGAGCAAGGCGAGCGCTTTCATCAAGATATATTGGACTTTGAACGTCATTACCAAGGACAGTATAACGAAAACATGATGGGGACTACATTTGGGGCTTCTTCGATTAAGCGATTTGCTGTACACTCACAAATCTAGAAAAACTACTCATTTCTGAAACTTTTTGAGTGAGTTTTGATTGTCTTTATCTATTTACCATGCAAGTGTTGTTTTTTTTAGACCGCATGAACGAAAATATAATAATTTCCTTTTTTTTGACACAATAAATACAAAATTTTCTGGCCTGTGGTCATAAAATCAAAGTTTGTGCTGAATGTAGTAGTTTTTCCATAGTCTTTAAACAGTTGAAATATTACACTTGGAAGCCAGGAACAAAAATTGTGTTACATAGTGTTTTCATCCGACTTGCGAGAATTTCTCGCAGGCTTGCAAAACTGACATATAATGGATCCAAAAGAATAGTATTTCAATCACAAAAGAAAGAATAGATATATACACATAGAACACATATATGTTATATATATATATATATATATATGTATACATGTCATTGTGACATGTATATATATATATATTTATAGTTCCTAGACTTCTACATACTGTAATAGCTGCTAATTCAATTGCCGGCTTTTGTGAAATCACAGAAGCCGACATGAAATGATACATTGTTTCCACACAGTTAACCATGTCATTTCCTGTATTTTGATATTTGTTTAGAACTTACAATTACATGAGTGTATTTGTGCAAAATTTCAGACATGTAGGGTTAATTTAAGGTGTAAATTCGTTGAAAAAAAATGCGTGGGCTCCCGCTGTATTTTCTCCACCAGACAGACAAAGCAAGCGAGTGGGAGCAGATAATAACAGCCTAGGGAGGGTACATTTTTTTGTGCCCCCCCCTGGCTACTAACATCTGCCCCCAGACACCCCAGAAAGGGCAAATCTATAATTAGATTCGCCCTTTCTGGCACTTTGCCCGTCTATTCCCATTGCCCTGTAGCGGTGGCGAATGGGTTAATAATGTCACCTTAATGTCACCTTAGTATTGAAAGGTGACCTTAAGGCAGGTTAATAATTGTGATTTCACAAAAGCCGGCAATTGAATTAGCGGCTATTACAGTATGTAGAAGTCTAGGAACTATAAATATATATATATATATACATGTCACAATGACATGTATATATATATATATTCTATGTGTGTATATCTATTCTTTCTATTCTTTATTAAAGCTGTCAGTGTGATTTTACAGTATAGCCGGGGATGAATCGCCGGCTTTTCTAAAGGACACCGATGCGATTTAATCGCAAGTCACACATGCGGTCCGTTTGTAATCAGATTTTTCATCGCTCCCATTGACTTGCATTGGCGATAGTCGACCCACAATCGGTGACAATCGCAGCATGCTGCGATTGCACACGGACGTTTAAAACGGACCACAAAAAATCTGATACTGGGAGCTGCTCCATAGATTAATATAGGGCAGACTGCAATACGATTTTTCATCGTATTGCAGTCGTCCGATTCTGTCGCCAGTGTGACGCCGGCCTTAACAGTATAACGGTGACCGCAAAAAAACAAGTCAGAATTACCATATAATTTCTCTCTCCTTGATGTTGTCGCAAATCAGAGAAGAGAGAAATAGGGTCTCCTGATTCCCCCGGTACCTCCATTTTCCCTGCAACCCCCCGTGAAGTCCCCGGGCCACCGGTCTCTATTTCTGGAGAAAATGGTGGGCGCATGCACAGTGCGCCCGCCGAGATCTGTTGGCCGGCACCCGGCAACAATAGGAAATTTTTCCTACTGGTTCATTTTGATCATTGTGATAGACCCTAGTAAATCAAACCCCCTTTATCACTTCCTTAGATAGCTAAAAATAATAAAATAAAAAAATTTATTTATTTCCATTTTCCCATTAGAGTTAGAGCTGGGCTAAAGTGAGTTGGGCTAAAGTGAGTTGGGCTAAAGTGAGTTGGGCTAAAGTTAGGGTTTTGGTGGGGGCTAAAGTTAGGGTTGGGGCTAGGGTTGGTTTTGCGGATAGGGTTGGCATTATGATTAGGGTGTGTTAGGGTTAGGTTCGTGGTTAGGGTTATGGTTAGGGTCGGGATTAGGGTTAAGGGTTTGTTGGGTTAGGGTTGGAATTAGAATTGGGGGGTTTCCACTGTTTACGTACATCAGGGGGTCTCCAAACGTGACATAGCCCCACCATTAATTCCAGCCAATTTTGTGCTCAAAAAGTCAAACGGTGCTCTCTCCCTTCTGAGTCCTGCCATGCACTTAAACAGTGGCTTTTCCCCACATATTGGGTATCGCCGTACTCAGGACAAATTGCTCAACAAATTTTGTGGTCCTTTTTCTCCTAATACCCTTGTGAAAATAAAAAATTGGTTCCAAATAAAGTTGAGCGAAACAGGTCGGTCAGATTCAAAAGTCGCCGACTTTCGCCAAAGTCGGGTCTCGTTGGCCGAAATCCGACCATAGTGTGGAGTCAGCCATGCGGTCGACGACCCGAGCGCCCAAGTTGGTTTTCCCATAATGCTTGCAGGCGCCTTTTTTCAGCCAATGAGCAAGGACATACACTGTGGGCAACAAATGACATGGGCAGCGTCCACCACCATCTTAGAGAAGGGCATTGCAGTGATTGGCTTGCTTTGGGGGGCGTCATAGTGTCTATTAGTGTTGAGCGATACTGCCCGATATCCAGAAATATCGGATCGGATTGGATCGGCCCGATACTCAAAAAGTATCAGGTATCGCCGATTCCGATACCGGAAACCCAATGCAAGTCAATGGGACAGAAATATCGTAATTAAAAAAACCCCTTTCTTTCCTTGTAAACACTAGATATACACACATAGAATACATATATATATATATATATATATTATATATACATGTCATTGTGACATATATATATATATACATATATTTATAGTTAATACACTTCTATATAGTAAAATAGCCGCTGATTCAATTGCCGGGCAATGCCGGCTTTTGTGAAATTACAGAACCACCCGACATGAAATGACACATGGTTTACATAGAGTTAACCATGTCATTTCATGTAGTTTGATATATGGTTCTCACTAACAATTACATGAGTGTATGTGTGCAAAATTTCACACAACGCATTTTTTTTCTACGAATTTACACCTTTAATTAACCCCTACATGTGTGAAATTTTGCACACATACACTCATGTAATTGTTAGTGAAAACCATATATCAAACTACATGAAATGACATGGTTAACTCTATGTAAACCATGTGTCATTTCATGTCGGGTCTGCAATTTCCCAAAAGCCGGCAATTGAATTAGCGGCTATTATACTATGTAGAAGTGTATGTACTATAAATATATATATATATGTGTCACAATGACATGTATATATATATATGAGGTGTAAAATTGTTGAAAAAAAATGCGTGGGCTCCCGCCCTATTTTCTCAACCAGACAGACAAAGCCAGCGAGTGGGGCAGATAATAATAGCCCAGAGAGGGACCATTATTTTTGCCCCCCCCTGGCTACTAACATCTGCCCCCAGACATCCCAGAAAAGGCAAATCTATAATTAGATTCGCCCTTTCTGGCACTTAGCCCGTCTATTCCCATTGCCCTGTAGTGGTGGTGAATGGGTTAATATGGGGTTAAAGCCACCTTACTATTGAAAGGTGACTTTAAGCCAGGTTAATAATTGAGAGCTGTCAATTAGACAACTATCAATTATTAATCCTATTGAAGTAAATAAAAAAACACACACACATTAAGAATAAATAATTTTAATGAAATAAAAACACATTTTTTTTTACCATCTTTTATTGTTCTGTTAATCCTCGATTCCCTTGTTCTCCTGAAATAAAAATAAAATAATAAAGCAACATTATTCTTACCTATCCGACGCAGTCAGGTCCCCCGATGTAATCCTTCTGAAAGGGTTAACGTTTACCGCAGGGACCGCAGCTAATGCTGCCAGCCTCACAGTAAACCCCTGAATGAATCATCTCCTCTCCTGGCTGACAGGAGAGGAAGTGGTTAGCATAATTGATTGCTTCCCACTTTCACTTCAGGTCAGCCAGGGACACCGCACAGCATCAGTGACGTCAGAGGGAATCCCGGCTGACCTGAAGTGAACTGATTAACAAAAATAGGGGATCCCCTCGAAAAAAAAATGGCGTGGGGTCCCCCCTATTTTTGTTAACCAGCCTGATGAAGCAGACTACTGAGGCCTGGTTTTTCAGGCTGTTAAGGAGCCAATATCCATGGACCTTGCAAGTCTGATAATACCAGGCCACAGCAGTCTGCTTATCTTGGCTGGTTAACAAAAATAGGGGATCTCCTCGGAAAAAAATGGCGTGGGGTCCCCCCTATTTTTGTTAACCAGTCAGATGAAGCAGACTGCTGAGGCCTGGTTTTTCAGGCTGGTAAGGATCCAAGATCCATGAACCTTGCAAGCCTGATAATACCAGGCCACAGCAGTCTGCTTAGCTTGGCTGGTTAACAAAAATAGGGGATCCCCTCGAAAAAAAAATGGCGTGGGGGTCCCCCTATTTTTGTTAACCAGCCAAGTAAAAAGCAGACTGCTGCGGCCTGGTATTAAAAGACTGTCAAGGCCCATGGATTTGGCCCTCAACAGCCTAAAAATACCAGGCTGCAGCAGCCCCACAATTGGTGTATCCAAAGATGCACCAATTGTGGCACTTTACCCGGCTCTTCCCACTTGCACTGTAGCGGTGGCAAGCGGGGTAATAAGGAGTTAATGTCACCTTTGATTAAACGGTGACAATAAGCCCGGTTAATAATGGAGAGGCGTCAATAAGACACCGATCCATTATTAATCATAAAATTTGTAAATTTTTAAAAAAATACACAGCCAGAAAAAAGTCTTTTAATGAAATAAAACACAACTCAGTTTTCATTATTTTTATTTCACACTCATCCTGCGACGCCATCGATCTCCTGTAAAAAAACAAAAATAACAAACCAAGACAAATACTCCCTGTCCGACGCAGTCCAAAATCACGAGTGTCCCACGACGAGTCCAGGTCTGCTACATCTGCATGCCAGGCTGAGCCTGACATCCAGATACAGCAGATATGCTTACCATAGCTGATTCCCGGCGGTGACGTCATCCAGACTGCTGTATTCTCGCGACAGCTGGCCGAGATTACCCAGTACCTGGCAGCACGATCAGTTATCGTGAGAAGCTGCACGTGACCGCCAGGGAGAGGGTATTGGCAGCCATCAAGGAGTCCAGGACGTGACCATCGGGGATCTTCTGCCAGGTAAGTGCTGCTGACTCCTGACAGACCCGACTGACACTGACAGTAACACTTTCGGGAAGTTCCTGTGTCACGTACTTCGTTCTGTGACACAGGAACTCCCCATATACTTTACTGCCAACGTCCGATTCCGGTATCCGATATGCAAAAAATATCGGATCTCAGAATCGGAATTCCGATACAGCGAATATCGGCCGATACCCGATATTTGCAGTATCGGAATGCTCAACACTAGTGTCTATAAAAGCCCTGAGCGCCGAACTCCATTTTACTTCTGCCGATATTAACCCCTCTCTGACATTAGACGTACTATCCCGTCCATGAAACCCGTGCCAATCTGACCATGGACGGGATACTACGCCATAGGCGATTAGCTGCGCTCCCGGAGGGAGCGCAGCTAATCGCCGCCGGGTGTCAGCTGATTATCACAGCTGACACCCGTGACTGTGTGTCAGGAGCGGTCACGGACCGCTCCCGGCACATTAACCCCTGGCACACCACGATCAAACATGATCGCGGTGTACTGGGGGCACAGGGAAGCATCGCGCAGGGAGGGGGCTCCTTGCGCGCCCCCCTGAGACCCTCAGACCAGCGTGATGTGATCGCGCTGTTCTGAGGGCTTCCTCCCTCCCAGGACCTGGATCCAAGATGGCGCCGGGGTCCTGGAGGGAGGCGGCTTCCTCAGTGCCTGCTGAGAGCAGGCACTGAGAAGCCTGCAGCTATGCCTGTGCGATAGCTGGTGTGACAGAGTGCTGTGCACACTGTCACACCAGCGATCTGATAAAATACAGTGATGTCCCACCCTGGGACAAAGTAAAAAAGTAAAAAAAATAAAAATAAACATGTTTTAAAAAAAAAATCCAAAATAAATAAAAAAAAAAAAATATTCCCCAATAAATTCATTTCTTCCTGTAAAAAAAAACCAAAACAATAAAAGTACACATATTTGGTATCGCCGCATCCGTAACGACCCCCCCTATAAAACTGTCCCACTAGTTAACCCGTTTAGTGAACCCCTTAAAAAAAAAAAAAAAACAAAGCAAAAAATCAATGCTTTATCATCATACCGCCGAACAAAAAGTGGAATAACACGCGATCAAAAAGACCGATATAAATAAACATGGTACCGCTGAAAATGTCATCTTGTTCCGCAAAAAACGAGCCGCCATTCAGCATCATCAGCGAAAAAATAAAAAAGTTATAGCTCGCAGAATAAAGCGATGCAAAAATAATTATTTTTCATATAAAATTGTTTTTATTCTATAAAAGCGCCAAAACATAAAAAAATGATATAAATGAGGTATCGCCATAATCGTACTGACCCGAAGAATAAAACTGCTTTATCAATTTTAAAAACGCCTCCCCCAAAAGAAATCACGAATTGCTGATTTTTGTTCATTCTAACCTCCCAAAAATCGAAATAAAAAGCGATCAAAAAATGTCATGTGCTCAAAAATGGTACCAATAAAAACGTCAACTCGTACCGCAAAAAATAAGACCTCACATGACTTTGTGGGCCAAAATATGCAAAAATTATAGCTCTCAAAATGTGGCGATGCAAAAAACTATTTTTTGCAATAAAAAGAGTCTTTTAGCGTGACAGCTGCCAATCATAAAAACCCGCTATAAATGGTGAATCAAACCCCCTTTATCACCCCCTTAGTTAGGGAAAAATAATAAAATAAAAAAATGTATTTATTTCCATTTTCCCATTACGGTTAGGGTTAGGGTTGCGGCTAAAGTTAGGGTTAGGGTTGGCGCTAAAGTTAGGATTAGGGTTAGGGTTGGGATTAGGGGTGTGTTAGGGTTAGGCTTGTGGTTAGGGTTGGGACTAGGGTTAGGGGTGTGTTGGGGTTAGGGCTGGAGTTAGAATTGGGGGTTTCCGCTGTTTAGGCACATCAGGGGCTCTCCAAATGTGACATGGCGTCTGATATCAATTCCAGCCAATTCTGCGTTGAAAAAGTCAAACGATGCTCCTTCACTTCTGAGCTCTGCCATGCGTCCAAACAGTAGTTTATTCCCACATATGGGGTATCACCGTACTCTGGACCCAAAGCGTTATTGTGCAATTTGTCCTATTTCTTCTGTTACCCTTGGGAAAATAAAAAACTGGGGGCGAAAATATCATTTTTGTAAAAAAAAAATGATTTTTTATTTTTACGGCTGTGTGTTATAAACTTCTGTGAAGCACTTCGGGGTTCAAAGTGCTCACCACACATCTAGATAAGTTCCTTGTGGGGTCTATTTTCCAAAATGGGGTCACTTGTGGGGGGTTTCCACTGTTTAGGTGCATCAGGGGCTCTCCAAATGCGACATGACGCCCCCAGACCATTCCATCAAAGTCTGCAATCCAAAACGTCACTACTTCCCTTCCGAGCCCCGACGTGTGCCCATACAGTAGTTTTCGCCCACATATTGGGTATCAGCGTACTCAGGACAAATTGGACAACAACTATTGGGGTCCAATTTCTCCTGTTACCCTTGTGAAAATAAAATATTGGGGGCGAAAAAAATCATTTTTGTAAAAAAAAAAAGGATTTTTTATTTTCACGGCTGTACGTTATAAACTTCTGTGAAGCACTTCGGGGTTCAAAGTGCTCACCACACATCTAGATAAGTTCCTTGAGGGGTCCAGTTTCCAAAATGGTGTCATTTATGGGGGTTTCCACTGTTTTAGGCAGATCAGGAGCTCTCCAAACACGACATGGCGTCCAGCCAATTCTGCGTTGAAAAAGTCAGACGGCGCTCCTTCCCTTCCAAACTCTGCCATGCGCCCAAACAGTGGTTTACTCGCACATATGGGGTATCAGCGCACTCAGGACAAATTGCACAATAACTTTTGGAGTCTTGTTACCCTTGGAAAAATAAAAATTGGGGTGAAAAGATCATTTTTGTGGAAAAAATATGATTTTTAAATTTTACGGCTCTACGTTATAAACTTGTGTGAAGCACTTGGGGGTTCAAATTGCTCACCAAAGATCTAGATAAGTTCCTTAGGGGGTCTAGTTTCTCAAATGGGGTCATTTGTGGGGGGTTTCCACTGTTTAGGCACATCAGGGGCTCTCCAAAAGCAACATGGCATCCAATCTCAATTCCAGCCAATTTTGGTTGGAAAAAGTCAAATGGTGCTCCTTCCCTTCCGAGCTCTGCCGTGCGCCCAAACAGTGGTTCCCCCCACATATGGGGTATCAGCGTACTCAGGACAAATTGGACAACAACTTATGTGGTCCAATTTCTCCTGTTACCCTTGGGAAAATAAAAAAGTAGTGACTAAAAGATAATTTTTGTGGGAAAAAAATAGGATTTTTTATTTTCATGCCCAGGCATTATAAACTTGTGTAAAGCACTTGGGGGTTAAAAGTGCTCACCAAAGATCTAGATAAGTTTATCTAGATAAGTTCCTTAGGGGGTCTAGCTTCCAAAATGGGGTCACTTGTGGGGGTTTCCACTGTTTAGGCTCATCTGGGGCACTGCAAACGGAACATGACCCCCATCAACGTCTGCATTCCAAAATGTTACTACTTCCTTTCCAAGCCCTGCCGTGCGCCCAAACAGTTTCCCCCCCACATATGGGGTATCAGCGTACTCAGGACAAATTGGACAACAACTTTTGGGGTCCAATTTACTTGGGAAATTTCAAAAATTTGGGACTAAAAAATCATTTTTGTGGAAAATAGTTTTTTTTTTTTCACACCCAGGCATTATAAACTTTTGTGAAACACTTGGGGGTTCAAAGTGCTCACAACAGATCTAGATAAGTACCTTAGGGGGTCTAGTTTCCAAAATGGTGTCACTTGTGGGGGTTTCCACTGTTTAGGCGCATCAGAGGTTCTCCAAACGCGACATGGTGTCCAATCTCAATTCCAGCCAATTTTAGTTTGAAAAAGTCAAACGGCGCTCCATCCCTTACGAGCTCTGCTGTGTGCCCAAACAGTAGTTTTCCCCCACATATTGGGTATTGGAGTACTCAGGAGAAATTGCATAACAACCTTATCTGTCCATTTTCTCCTTTTACCCTTGTGAAAAATAAAAAAAAGTTTGTAAAAGATCATTTTTGTGGCTAAAAAGTTAAATATTAATTTTTTCCTTCCACGTTGCTTTAGTTCCTGTGAAGCACCTGAAGGGTTAATAAACTTCTTGAATGTGGTTTTGAGTACCTTGAGGGGTGCAGTTTTTAGAATGGTGTCACTTTTGGGTATTTTCTGCCATATAGACCCCTCAAAGTGACTTCAAATGTGAGGTGGTCCCTAAAAAAAATGGCTTTGTAAATTTTGTTGTAAAAATGAGAAATCGCTGGTCAACTTTTAACCCTTATAACTTCCTAAAAAAAAAATTTTGGTTCCAAAATTGTGCTGATGTAAAGTAGACATGTGGAAATTGTTATTTATTAACTATTTTGTGTGATATATTTCACTGTTTTAAGGGAATAAAAATTCAAAGTTTGAAAATTGCAAAATTTTAAAAATTTTCGCCATATTTGCGTTTTTTTCAAAATAAACGCAAGTTATATCGAAGAAATTTTACTTATAACGTGAAGTACAATATGTCACGAGAAAACAATCTCAGAATCGCGAATATCCGTTGAAGCGTTCCAGAGTTATAGCCTCATAAAGAGACAGTGATCAGAAGTGTAAAAATTGGCCCTGTCATTAACGTGCAAACCACCCTTGGGGGTGAAGGGGTTAACAGTAGGGAGAGGTTGCTGACGCTGTTTATCAGCAGGGAGAGAGTTAGGGCTTGATAGAGAAATTCTTATGTGCTTGTGCTGATAGCAATTGTGCTGTACAGTTAGTGTGCAGTGACAGGGGAGGATTTTCTTGTGTGCAGCAGCACTGGTTATTAGGCTGCCTGATAGCTGCATTGCTGTGTGTACACTGCTGTGCAGACTGCTTTTTACACAGCACTAGTACTTTTATTCTTTTTTTCTGCACACTTACCGACAGTTCATTTTTTCCAACACCATATAGAGCTGTACGCTACTCACACACTACCGTGTACCAGCTGGTATCACGGACAAATACATGTTGACTATCTGTGTGTGACTCCGGAAATATATACGGAGATTGCAATTTTACCCTACACCGTTTACAGCTGTACGCTTCTGAGACAGTACCGTATATCTACTCTTTGTATTACGGTCAAATCCATACTGAGTGAGCGTCTGTATGTGACTCCGGAAATATATACGGAGATTGAAATTTTCCCCTACACCGTATACAGCTGTACACTTCTGATACAGTACCATATATCTGCTCTTTGTATTACGGTCAAATCCATAGTGAGTTAGCGTCTGTGTGTGACTCCGGAACTATATACGGAGATTTACATTTTCCCCAAAACCGTATACAGCTGACCGCTTCTGATACAGTACCGCATATCTGCTCTTTGTATTACGGTCAAATCCATACTGAGTGAGCGTCTATGTGTGACTCCGGAAATATATACGGAGATTTAAATTTTCCCCTACGCCATATACAGCTGTACGCTCCTCATACAGTACCATATATCTGCTGGTATTTTTGGTACATTTTCCCAAACATGAGGAAGTATGGTGGAAGAGGCCACGGACGTGGGCGGGTGGGGCAGCTGGGAATGATGGTGGTGGTGGTGGTGCATCTGCTGGTAGTGCCAAAAGCACAATAGCACCTAAGGCAGGAGGTGTTGAGCCTGCATCATCGTCTGGCTCCAGAAGGCCTGGAAGGCTCCCTTTTCTAGGATTAGGTAAACCGATTTTAAAGCCGGAACATCAGGAAACAGGTTTTGGATTACATTGCCGAAACAGCCTCCAGCTCTATCACCTTCTCTTCTGAAGTTTCAAAAAATGCAAGCACTGAGTCGTCAGTGCAGGCTCCTGGTCAGGAACATCACCTTTCCTTGTGTCCTTCACCCCCACCAAAAGTGAAGGATGTGGCTGGCCACACTTCAGATTACTCCATGGAGCTCTTTTCACATACCATGCCTGGGTTAGCAAGTCAAATGCTGAATTCCCCAGTCCAAGATGAATATGACATGGAGTGCACTGATGCACAGCCACTGCTCTCTGATTCTGCTGGTACATTCAGCCAGAGCACTGCATTGCCCTCGCAGTCTACTGAGCCAGAATCTGACCCTGATGAAACTCAGGTGCCCCTTCCCGCATACGATATCATCTTACACGGTGACACAGAAGAAGGTGCAGATGAAATTGAAGAGGAGGTGATGGATGACCCAGTTGTTGACCCAGATTGGCATCCATTGGGGGAAGAGGGTGCCACTGGCAATAGCTCAGAAGAGGAGGAGGATCCGCCGCAGGCATCGACATCGCAGCTGCAGTTATCTGGCAGGCCTGTAGCAGTCCAGAAACGTGTTAAAAAAACAAAAGAGTTGCAGGACAGCTTGGCCAGACGGTCAAATTAGCACAGCGTGCAAGCCCTGAAAATTTATCCCATAGTAGGAAGAGTGCAGTATGGCACTCTTTTGACCAAAATCCAATTGATGAGGCAAAGGTTATCTGTAAGAAGTGCGGAAGGACCTTTAGCCGAGGGAAAAATCTCAGAAAATTGAATACCAGTTGCATGCTTAGACATTTAAACACCATGCACTTGCAAGCGTGGACGGACTACAAAACCTCACTGGCTTTGAACGCCTACATTGCCATACTGATCTCATTAGAGATGATGCCCTTGGTTGAAAGCGCAGCATTCCAAGAGCTCATGGCTTACACTGTCCCACACTTTGACCTACCCAGTCGGCACTTATTTTCTAGAAAAGCTATCCCTGCCCTCCACCTGCATGTGAAAGACCGCATTGTCCATGCACTCAAACAATCAGTGAGTGGAAAGGTGTACCTCACAACAGATCCATGGGCCAGTAGGCATGGCCAGGGCCGTTATGTGTCCATCACTGCGCACTGGATTAATGTGGTGGATGCAGGGTCCACAGGGGACAGCGGCAGTGGGACACTGATGCCTAGCCCACGGTATAGGCAACAGTTGGCTGTAGGCGTTCGACCCTCCTCCTCCTCCAGAAGCAAAAGCTCGTCGACAGAGCGCAGTCGCATGAACACTCCATCCACAGGTGCCAGTGTTGCACACGAGGTGTCCCACTATCGATCAGGTAATGGTAAGCGTCAGCAGGCTGTTTTAAAGATGATGTCTTTGGGCGACAACAGACACACTGCGGAGGTACTGGCCGACAACTTGCAGCGAGAAACAGAGTCATGGATTGGCAGTCTACATTTTGAGCCAGGCAAGGTAGTCAGTGATAACGGCCGTAATTTTGTGGCAGACACAGAACTGGCAAAACTCAGACACATACCTTGCCTGGCTCACACCTTGAACCTGGTGATGCAGTGCTTCATAAATAATTATCCGGAGTTACCAGCCCTGCTCCATAAGGTGCGAAGACTGTGCTCGCACATCCGTCGCTCGCCCGTAGACTCCAGTTGTATGCAGAGGCTGCAGCGATTGCTCAACCTACCCAAGCACCGCCTAATCATTGACGTTGCAACAGGGTGGAACTCCACCATGCACGTGGTTGAGAGGCTGTGCGAATAGAGGCAGGCTGTAATGCAATTGTAGGAGGATACACGGGCAGGCAGTTTGAGGGTGGACATGGAGTTGTCGGGTGTGCAGTAGTCAAAGCTTAAAGACCTCTGTAAAGTCCTTCAGTGTTTTGAGAAATGCACACGGCTGGTAAGCACAGACGACGCCATCATAAGCATGAGCATCCCACTTATGCGTCTGCTCATGCAAACTTTGACGCACATTAAGGATCAGGCGTCTGCAGCGGAGGAGGAGGAGGGAAGCCTTCATGACCGTCAGGCATTGTCTGCTCAGGGAACTATCCTGGACGAGGTGGAGGAAGAAGAGGAAGAGGAGGAGGAGGAGGAGGATGAGGTGGATGATTATTTTGGGGAGGATGATGCTTATCAGGGGCAAGAGAAAATGTTGGCTTGCCAAGTTCAGGTACAGGGTTTGTGCGTGACTGGAGTGATGTGGATTTGGCAGAAAGTGCTCCTCCACCCTCCACTGGCAGTGCATCATTGACACCTGGAACATTGGCCCACATGTGTGATTATGTCTTGCGGATCCTAAAAAGGGACCCCCGCATTGCCAAAATTATGAAGGATGACGACTGCTGGTTGGCCAGCATCCTCGATCCACGCTATAAAGGCAAATTACAGAACATCATGCCACAGGAGAACCTAGAGCTAATATTGGCGAACAAACAAGCAACTCTGGTAAACCGTTTGTAAGAGGCATTCCCAGCACACAGCAGCGGTGCAGGTTCTACCACGAGCCGTACTGGGCCAAATGGAAGAGGTGTTCATGGTGCACACAGCCAAAGTGGCGTTGGAGACAGGGATTTCATGACCATGTTGTGGTCTGATTTCTCGAGTAACGCCCACATGACTGGTAATACTGAATCGATTGCAACAGACACGAGACAACAGTTGTCAACTATGGTTCAAAATTACCTCTCCTCCCCAATCGATGTTCTCCCTCACAGTTCATTCCCTTTGACTACTCGGCCTGTAAACTGGACACCTGGCCTGAATTGGCACAATATGCCTTACAGGAGCTCGCTTGCCCTGCTGGTAGTGTGCTATCAGAATGAGTCTTCAGTGCTGCTGGATCAATCCTGACAGAAAGAATGACCCCGCTGTAGACAAAAAATGTAGGTGATCTCACCTTCATTAAAATGATCCATGCCTGGATTTCAAAGGATTTTGTACCACCTTCGCCTGATGACACATATGTTGCCAGTAAAATGGCTTGCTTTGTCCTCCTCTTCCTCCGACTTCTCCAATTCCTCCATTTGAAGCTACTGAATGTCCAGCCTACACCTCAACATTTTCCACTTTTTCCACCTCCCTAACTGGACTGTCCTCCCCCCCCAGGGCCACGGTGTCTGCACGTGTCGCACCCGGGCAAGTGCTGGGGCCGTGAGCAGGTGGGGGGGCCCACTCGCAGTCAGAGACACCGGCGTACTATGAGGGGCCCTGTGCCAGTTCCCGGCGCCCATGAGTGTGCCCCCTCTGCTTGCTCAGGGCCCCCGCACTTGCAATACTTACCTCTCCCTGCTCCACCGCTGTGACGTCTTCCGCATTTCCTGACAGTGACATTCAGTTCAGAGAGCGAGATGATGTCACCTCTGTGCGCCCTCTGCCTGAACAGTCACAGTGCAGAGAGCTGGAACATGGCGACGCTGAGGAGTCCAGAGTAGAGCAGTGCCCAGCGATGAGAGGTATTTCATTTTTTTTAATGGTTGGAGCAATATATGGGGAGCATTATACACTGGAGAATTATATATGGGGCCCATCATAAACTTGAGCATCATAGATAGGGCCCATTATACACTGGAGCATCATCCATGGGGCACATCATATACTGGAGCATCATATGGGGCCCATTATATATGGCGCATCATATGGAGCACATTATATATGGAGCATCACATGGAGACCATTATATATGGAGCATTATATATGGGGACCATTATATTTGGAGCATTATATGGGGCTCATCACACACTGGAGCATCATATATGGGGCCCATCATATACTAGAGCATCATATGGGGTTCATTATTTATGCGGCATCATATAGGGCCCTTATATATGGAGCATCATATGGAGCACATATGGGGCCTATTCTGTATGGAGCATTATATGGAGCCCATTCTGTATGGAGCATTATATTGGGCTCATTATTCTGTATAGAGCAATATATGGGGCTCATTATTCTGTATGGCGCACTATGTTGTGCCCATAATACTGTATGGAGGACTATACTGTCCGTTTTTTGAGCTATTGTAGAATTTAAAATAGATATCAGTCATGTAATGTAAGAAGTGAAGTATTTGGTATTTACTATACCTATATTTCTGTGCCGTATCGGAGCATCATGAATTGTAGTATGTGTTAAAGGGGCCCTCTGAAACTCTTTTGCCCAGGGCCCAGGAAAACCTGGAGCCAGCCCTGCCCCCCTCACAACTTTAGCCAAATAACCCCCAGTTTTCAATGCGTTACTATTATTATAAAGTAAATTAAGGTTGACAAGCTTAAGCAATAAGAAATGATGTCGTTGGCATTGAAATGGGCACTGTAGGTGTGTTTACTGTCCTCTGCTCCCTGCCCACTTTTATTCCCATTGACTTGCATTGGGGTCGGATTTTCGACTCCGACCCGACCTTTTCCGTTAGTCGGCCGACTTCCATCGACTCAACTCGACCCGAAAAAAGGCAAAGTCGCTCACCTCTAGTTCCAAAGTTCATTTTTTGTGAAAAAAGTAAAATGTTCATTTTTTCCTTCCACATTGCTTTAGTTCTCGTGAAGCATCTGAAGGGTTAATAAACTTCTTGAATGTGGTTTTGTGCACCTTGAGGGGTGCAGTTTTTAGAATGTTGTCATTTTTGTTAATTTTTTGTCACATTGACTCCCCAAAGTAACTTCAAATGAGTGGTGGTCCCTAAAGAAAATGGTTTTGTAAATTTTGTTGGAAAAATGAGAAATTGCTGGTCAACTTTTAACCCTTACAACGTCCTAACAAAAAAAACTTTCCACAATTGTGCTGATTTAAGGACACAAGAAGTAATAGTTTGATAATTTTCAAAATTTTTGCCAAATTTCTGTTTTCTTCATACTTGAACTCAAGTTATATTGAAGAAATTTTACTATGAACATGAAGTACAATATGTCACGAAGAAACATTCTCAGAATCAGTGGGATATGTTGAAGCTTTCCAGAGCTATAACCTTATAAACTGACAGTGGTCAGAATTGTAAAAATATGGTTTGGTCATTAAGTACCAAATTGACTCTGTCAATAAGGGGTTAATGCAGGTAACGAGTTGATTAGGAGCGTCTAACTGGTCTGTAGGAGCCAGAACTCTTAATGTTTGGTAAGGGATCAAATACTTATTTCTCACTGCAAAAGGTAAATAAATTTATATATTTATACAATGTGATTTCCTGAATTTTATTTTTGATATTCTATCGTTCAATGTAAAATTAACCTACCCTTAAAATTATAGACTGTTCATGTCTTTGCCAGTGGGCAAACTTACAAAATCAGCAAAGGATATGTGAGTGTGGCAGGGAAAAAAAGAAGCTGTTACATGAGGTATCAGGGCTCCCAGCAAACAAGGCTTAAACTGCTCCCTTAACCACCAGGTCCTCATTAAAACTTCAATTCCAAGCTGTAAATACTGGGCTAGACCCTGATACCTCATGCATAACCCATGGCTGACTGCTTCTGTGCCATTATAAAAGGTTCTACTGTGGGTCAATTGATCAGTCGCCTACCTGTGTTACTTTCCTTACAATTTTCTACCAAAATTACAGTATGAAACTGATGCTTGTGCCATCTGAGTGTGGCTGGAAAAAAGAAAAAAAAAATTGTAGGTGTTGCATGAGGTATCAGGATTCCCAGTTAAGAAGGTTTTCACCTCTCCCTTAACCACCAGGTCCTCATTGAAACTTCAATTCAAAGCTGTAAATACTGGGCCAGACCCTGATACCACCTGCTTGTACCATGGCTGACTGCTGCTGTGCCATTTGCACATTTCTTCTGTGGGTCAATTGAAGCCACTTTTCTTGGTGTCTGCCCTTAATTTTATCTGTTTGGAAAGCTTGTTGTCACCCCTTAAGGTGTTATGTATACATTTAGTTTGGCCTCCCATTGAATCTATTGGGGTTTGGGTATATTTGACGAACCGTACAGCGGACATGTTCAGCAAATGTCTAAACATTTGGCGAATTGAACCAAACTGAACCTTGAAAAGTTTGCTCATCTCCATTAATAACCAGAATTCCTCAATTTCTGTCCAGTTTTTAATCTTTCGTCACTGCTAAATTTCTAAAACTTAACATGGGTAAAACTAAATTCATCATCTTTCCACCATCTCATTCAACCCCACTAACTTACCTATCCATCAAAGTCAATTTCTGCCCACTCCCACCAGAACCGCAAGCTTGACTCTGATCTCTTCTTCAAACCTGAGATACAAGTACTTTCCACTTTCTACCGACTCCAAAATATCTCCTGAATCAACCATGAGTCTGCAAATCACTAGTGCATGCCCTCATAATCTTCTGCCTCGACTACTACAACGTCCTATTCTGTGACATCCCTTCTAACACTTTAGCACCCAGGGCTGCCACTAGGAATTTCGGGGCCCCATACTGGCAAAATTTTCGGGACCCCTTGAGACTCCACCCAGGCTCCACCCCAGCCCCGCCTCCACCCCAGCCTCCACCCCTCGAATTGTCAACAGTCCCACCACTCTCTCTTGGAAAAACTCCACTTCTCACCAATCACACATTAACAGTTCCCATCACCAGATCACACATATAGCCGGCAGCTCTAGTTTTGGCCAAAAGATTTTTTTAAGCTGCCACCGTAACACATTAGACACTTTTGGCCGGGCCCTACTCTACTGTAACCTATTAAATATTTGTTAAAATATCCAATACAATTTAGGTATATTTTTATTTATTTTTCAATTTTTAAAATGACCAATAATATCACATACAAGGATCAAATACCACCGCACCATGACCAGACCACATATTACCACCACAGTGACCAAAATAATATCACATACAAGGAACAAATACCGCTGCACCATGACCAGACACCATATTACCACCACATAGTGACCTATAATACCACATACAAGGGACAAATACCACTGCACCATGTCCAGACCCACAAATTAAAACCACATAGTGACTGAATACTACAATACTGATCAGTAATAAAAAAAAACCCACAATACTATCACCATAAGTGCCATTATACACAGGAGATCTGTACTTAGTATGCAGTGTCTGTTTACAGGTAATACAGTAATCACCGGTGACATTGTACACAGGAGCTCTGTATACCGTGTATAGTGTCAGTGTACAGGTAACACTGACTCACCAGTGACGTCTCTAGGTGAAGTACTTCATCTTTGCTTTTCATCTTTCATCCAGCACAGACCGCCATCACGTCTTCCAGCCAGGGCTCGTCTCTGCAGGAAATAACACAGTTATCTAGAGCTCCACATGCAGAACACATTCCTTATTTTTTTCCCAACTTCTAAACTACACCAGATGAAGAAAAAAAGGCAACATAGTGTCGCTCTGCACAGTAACAGGACCGCCTCCCCATTTAAAACAGTATTCTCAAAAAAATAAAATACATCACTGGAGTAATAATATCCCTTAATTAGCCCCTATGGTAATAATATCCCTCATCCTGGCCCCGTGTGTCTCATTCCTGGCTTCAGCCATATGTTCTCCCATCCCGCCCTCATGAGTATCCATTCTGCCCCATATGATCACCCCATCCTGCCCCATCTGTCTCCAACCCTGCCCATGTCTTTTATCCTGCCCCCAGTGTCTCCAATCCTGCCCCCGTGCCTCCAATCCTGCCCCAGTGTCTCCAATCCTGCCCCCAGTGCCTCCAATCCTGCCCCCAGTGCTCCAATCCTGCCTCCAGTGCCTCCGATCCTGCCCCAGTGCCTCCAATCATGCCCCCAGTGTCTCCAATCCTGCCCCCAGTGTCTCCAATCCTGCCCCTTCTCCATCCTGTCCCCAATGTCTCCAATCCTGCCCTGTCTCCAATCCTGCCCCTTCTCCATCCTGCCCCCAGTGTCTCCAATAATGCCTCCATGTCTTTCATTCTGCCCCCTGTCTGTATGGCCAATCCTGCACAGAGTCTCCAATCCTGCCTCCAGTGCCTCCAATCATGCCCCCAGTGTCTCCAATCCTGCCCCAGTGTCTCCAATCCTGACCCTTCTCCATCCTGCCCTGTCTCCAATCCTGCCCCTTCTCAATTCTGACCCCAGTGTCTCCAATCCTGCCCCCAGTGCCTCCAATCCTGCCTCCAGTGCCTCCAATCATGCCCCCAGTGTCTCCAATCCTGCCCCAGTGTCTCCAATCCTGCCCCTTCTCCATCCTGCCCTGTCTCCAATCCTGCCCCTTCTCCATTCTGACCCCAGTGTCTCCAATAATGCCTCCATGTCTTTCATTCTGCCCCCTGTCTATATGGCCAATCCTGCCCCCAGTGTCTCCAATCCTGCTCCATCTCCATTCTGCCCCCAGTGTCTCCCATTCTGCCCCGTCTCCATCCTTACCCTTCCAGTCTTCATTCTGCCCCAGTCCTGCCCCATCTCCATTCTGCCCCCAGTCCTGCCCCGTCTCCATTCTGCCCACAGTCCTGCCCAGTCTCCATTCTGCCCCGTCCTGCCCCGTCTCCATTCTGCCCAAAGTCCTGCCCAGTCTCCATTCTGCCCCCAGTCCTGCCAACTCTCCATTCTGCCCCCAGTCCTGCCCAGTCTCCATTCTGCCCCCAGTCCTGCCCGTCTCCATTCTGCCCCCAGTCCTGCCCCGTCTCCATTCTGCCTCCAGTCCTGCCCCATCTCCAGTCTGCCCCCAGTCCTGCCCCATCTCCATTCTGCCCCCAGTCCTGCCCACTCTCTATTCTGCCCCCAGTCTTGCCCCATCTCCATTCTGCCCCAGTCCTGCCCAATCTCCATTCTGCCCCCAGTCCTGCCCACTCTCCATTCTGCCCCCAGTCCTGCCCACTCTCCATTCTGCCCCCAGTCCTGCCCAATCTCCATTCTGCCCCCAGTCCTGCCCACTCTCCATTCTGCCCCCAGTCCTGCCCACTCTCCATTCTGCCCCCAGTCCTGCCCAATCTCCATTCTGCCCCCAGTCCTGCCCAGTCTCCATTCTGCCCCCAGTCCTGCCCAGTCTCCATTCTGCCCCCAGTCCTGCCCATCTCCATTCTGCCCCCAGTCCTGCCCACTCTCCATTCTGCCCCCAGTCCTGCCCACTCTCCATTCTGCCCCCAGTCCTGCCCACTCTCCATTCTGCCCCCAGTCCTGCCCAGTCTCCATTCTGCCCCCAGTCCTGCCCAGTCTCCATTCTGCCCCCAGTCCTGCCCCATCTCCATTCTGCCCCCAGTCCTGCCCACTCTCCATTCTGCCCCAGTCCTGCCCACTCTCCATTCTGCCCCCAGTCCTGCCCAGTCTTCATTCTGCCCCATCCTCCCCATCTCCATTCTGCCCCAGTCCTGCCCACTCTCCATTCTGCCCCAGTCCTGCCCACTCTCCATTCTGCCCCCAGTCCTGCCCCATCTCCATCTCCATTCTGCCCCCAGTAATGCCCCATCTCCATTCTGCCCCCAGTCCTGCCCACTCTCCATTCTGCCCCCAGTCTTGCCCACTCTCCATTCTGCCCCAGTCCTGCCCACTCTCCATTCTGCCATGGCTCTGGCTTGCAATATTAAAAAAAAAATCTTTCTCCTTACCTTGCCGCGTTCCAGCGGCGAGAGATCCACACTCCACAGAAAGCGCGCACTCGCCGGCAACTGACAATGACGTCAGGCGAGGGCGACATGCGCGCTGACGTCAGCTGCCAGCCTCCGATTGGCTGGCAGTGTTAACTATTACCGTGCGGGCCCGCACGGTAATAGAGTAACTGAACCTGGACGCAGGTTCAGTTACTTGAGCGGCAGAATCCTGCCGCTGGGGGCGGGGCAGTGAGGCTCGATCGGTAGGGGACGGGGCCCGGTGCGGGCCCCCTCTGCTGATCGGGCCCCATACGCCAGTCAGGGCTGTAATGCCCTGATGGCGGCCCTGTTAGCACCCCTCCAATCTATCCTAAGCTCAAGTGGCTGACTAAACCTCCCGTCTCCCCGCTATTCCCCAGCTTCTCCCATCTGTCAATCCCTGCACTGGCTCCTCATTGCCCAAAGACTCCAGTTCAAAACCCTAACTTTGGCATATAAAGCCATTCACAACCTGTCTCCTCGCTACATCTGTGACCTAGTCTCCTGGTACTTACCTGCATGTAACCACTGATCCTCACAAGATATTCTTCTCTACTCCTTTATCTCCTCAACCCACCATCGCATACAAGATTTGTCCCATGCATTTCCACCACTCTGAAAATCTCTACCCCAACATATCAGACTTTTGCCTACTATGGAATCCTTCAAAAGGAACCTGAAGACCTACCTCTTCTGACAAGCATACAAACAACAGTAACTCTCACTCCCCCATACCACTGCACAACCAGCTCTACCCTCACCTACTGTATCCTCACCCATCCCTTGTAGATTGTGAGCCCTCGCAGGCAGGTTCCTCTCTCCTTCTGTACCAGTCGGTGACTCATTTTTGTTCATGATTACTGTACTTGTTGTTTGCTATGTATACTCCTTTTCACATGTAAAGCACCATGAAATAAATGGCGCTATAATAATAGATAATTATAATTTTACTATTTGTAAAATGCCACTTTTCCTGGTGTCTGCACCTAATTTGAGCTGTTTTTGTAGCTTTTGGGCCCCCCTGAAAGTGCTGTCAATGCATTTGGTTTTATCTCCCATTGAATTTAATAGGGTTCTGATATGTTCAGCAAACATCGCAATGTTCGCTGTGCCTAACCAAACAGAACCTTGAAAGGTTCGCTCATCTCTAATATTGGCACAATAGCTAAGGAAAAGCATGAAAGTTGAAACACTTGATTTTTATCATGAGGCCCCCTTCTATGTGTCACTATGCCAAAAAATTAACATTGTTTTATTCATCCTCATTGACCTTACACATGCCAGTATAGCAGAATATTGTTTACTTTGTACAATTGATTCTCTGCTTTTAATTACAAAAATAAATCTAAAGCCTCAATGTCGATGACTTTCTTTGGTGAAATTTCAATATCTCTTTGCCCTTTCCTTCAGCTCTTCAATGTTGCTTTACATCCTTGGACATTAAGCTTTATCCATATGCTAATCACATTCAAATCTACCTCGGCCGGCCGACCTGACTCCTGACCTGACTCTTCATGAATAAAGACTTTACATACTGTGCTATTTTCTGTCATAATTCAATGTGTATATTCTTCATTCAATCTTTTCAGTAATTCTCAAAAAATGACATCCCTTCTCATAAGGCTGTGAATATTTTAATTAATTCCATCATTTCCTACCTAGATTTTTGCAGCCTTCAGGCTATTGGCCATTTTCATGGATGATTTTCTCATCTCCATCCACTGTAAAGTATTTATGACAGAATCCTGAAGCTATTTGTCCACATTAGTAATCATATTATACTGTTGAATTGGGAAGTATTAAAGTTATCTCATATGAATGTTTTACTTAGTTGGACACAGTATTTTAGTTCTAAAAGAGATAGGTCCAAGTACTCAACTCAAAAAAAATCTGATTGAATTAAATGGTTGTGATAATGTTAAATTACAACCAATATTATCACTAATACTGCTGTCAAAATGTTAAGCCACTACAGAGGGCTGATATAAGAAAAGCTAGGAGTGTGGACATACCATATACAAGAATAATAGCTGTATAGTCAGTCCAAGACTTGCAGCCAACAGTGGTTAATGGCAGAGTTATATGCTGCTGTATGCTATCAGCAGGCTGATGATCAATGGCAGAGATGTATGCAATCAGCAAACAAATGGTTAACGACAGGCAGTAGTGATGACCAAGGAAACTGGATATTAGCTTGCAGAAAATATTACACTCTACTGCAGCAACACGATTATGTGAACAGCACCCGTATTAAAGGGAATCTGTCACCCTAAATTGGCGGGATATTTAAATGATGGCAGTCAGGTCAGATGGGCGGTGTTTTGGGTACTTGCCTTAACATATTGTTCGCCGCTGTCTCCATTATTTCTGGGAATTGTAGTCGTTGCCCTCCATATAACGCACATGCGCATTGCAATCTTGAATTGCGCACGCGCAGTATGCTTTGCCTGCAGATTGCAATGCGCAGGCGCGTTATATGGAGGGCAACGACTACAATTCCCAGAAATAATGGAGACAGCGGCGAACAACATGTGAAGGCAAGTACCCAAAACACCGCCCATCTGACCTGACTGCCATCATTTAAATATCCCGCCAATTTAGGGTGACAGATTCCCTTTAACAGAGAAGAGTTGTTTATGCTTACAGCATATGAATGGTTAACACAGACCTGAGCAAGGCGTTAAATGCAGATAGATAATAAATAAGCTGGAGGTTACTGAAGACATGATTATCCAACAGAGAGATGTATGGTGAATCAAAACTTCAGAAGTACTGTACATGTGTCAACTGAATGCAAGGCTACAGAATACTCAGACAGCACCAGGCTGTCTGAGTCAGCCTTAAGAGCTCTGGGTAATAATGTCAAAGAATCTCACAAGGTTACTTGTAAAACCTAATGTGGACTACAACAAGGAGAAGCAGCCATGGGAGATGGGAGCAGGGCCAGGGCTGAAATCAGGACAGGTGACGGCTGAAATCACACCATCATGTGAAGAACTGAGTCTTATTACATATACTATAAAAGTCCTATAGATGGGCTTCTACCACTGGCACCCGCATGTGTGTCCAGAATGGGGGCCATAGCAGGGCAGGAGTAAAGCTATGGTTGCACTGGCGTGACTTTGTCCATTTTACGGTTGCTCTAATATTTAATTAGCATACTGAGACATCGATTTTTTATAGCATATCCTGTCAATATTTCATAAAAGTCCCAGATGGGATAGCCCAATTAAGTCCGGACAACTTCTGACTTTGACATAAGAGGACAACATGAGATTTAGTTACTGATGATAGGCTAATATAATGGGCTAATTAGTAATTATAATAGAGATTACAAAAGTTCTCCGACGAAAGACTATTTCTCTTTTGCTGATCATTTCATAAACTGTAACTGTCGGATAATTGCGAGTTTTACAATAGATAAAACATTATCATTGTCTTCAAATTAACTTTTCATATGGCGCCTGAGTTTCAGTGTCTGCATTTGCTGAAAACAACTTTTTACTTGTATAATATTTCAAAAGGAAAATGAGAAAAGCACCAGACAGTCTGACTCAGTGTACGGTATGTAAAGGGCATGTATTTTATCAGAGTTACCAGTAAGATGGGGAATAAGAGTAGACCCCAAAGACTAGTATTATTTACCCTACAAAACTGTGGAAATAAACAGAACCATCAAGTACATTTTGCTGCAGTGTACATAACAATTTGCTCTGTATATTTCTGTTTTCACATTGTGCATCTATGCTCATTTTGCTGCAGCTTCCGGCGAGACGGCTGTCACATTGGATTACGATGTTTTAAGCTTTAGCTATTCTAGCAGCGCCGTTGTCATTGGCTCTCAATCATTTGTCTTGGCTGATAAAAGAATTGTGGCCGTTAGAAGTGATGAATTGTATTTTCCTCCATATTTTTCCCATGAAATACAGAATGTAAAGAAAACCTGTCATTCTGAAGTTGTATATATTTCCGAATAATAACCAACAACAGTAAAGAGCAAGTACCCACTATGTTGTACTTATACCCTCAGGGAGGATTCGCTCTTTCATAGAATGTTAAATGTTTTCGGCATTTTGCTGTAAAATAAAAATAATGCAGGGGAGGACTGTACAAAATTATTTTGTTTCTGTTCACATCATTTACTTTTGGGTGTCAGCTATGTAACTTAGCCGGCACTCATGCCTTAAAGGGAATCTGTCACCCCAAAAATGCCATATCAAGTAAAGATATGGCTGAATAGAGCGTCCCATAACTAAGCTAACGGTGGGTATCATATATCATGATACCCCCGTTTTCATAGCAAAATACCTTTGTAAAGTTGGTGATTGAACGTGTCAATCACTGCAGTAAGGTCAGGAGGGCGGCGGTTTTCATGTCCTCCCCCCGCCCCCGCTCCTCGTCATCTCTTTCGTATCGCCGTCTGTGAATACCACAGACGGCGTTAGATTCCCGCAATTGCGCAATTCAAAATTCTGCCGGCGCATGCGCAGTATGCTTTGCCCAGCAGTGGGCAAAGCATAAAATTACTACAGTGCATGCGCTAGTATTTCCTTGCCCCGGAAAATCCTGCTTGCCTTGGAAGACTTCCGGGGCAAGGAAAGACTAGCGCATGCGCTGTAGTAATTTTATGCTTTGCCCACTGCTGGGCAAAGCATACTGCGCAAGCGCCGGCAGAATTTTGAATTGCGCAATTGCAGGAATCTAACGGCGTCTGTGGTATTCACAGACGGCGATACGAAAGAGATGACAAGGAGCGGGGGCGGGGGAGGACATGAAAACCGCCGCCCTCCTGACCTGACTGCAGTGATTGACACGTTCAATCACCAACTTTACAAAGGTATTTTGCTATGAAAACGGGGGTATCATGATATATGATACCCACCGTTAGCTTAGTTATGGGACGCTCTATTCAGCCATATCTTTACTTGATATGGCATTTTTGGGTTGACAGATTCCCTTTAAGGGGTGGGCATAGAGTGATTAAGGATGTCTGCTGTACATGTATAGTGGGCGTTCCTAAGGCCCCCTTCACACTGTGTTCTTGCCCACATTCAGTGGTTTTGTCGAGGCTTGCGTCCGAAGCACCCACAAAATGGGATTCAGGCCTATGTGCCAACGGGGCCATTGACTATAATGGTGCAGATAGAGTCAATGCCTACTGGAGACATTCACTCAGATGTAGTAGAGTGTCCACCTCTAGTAGGCATATAAGCCAGAAAACGATGCATGACAGAGCACACGTTAACTTTTTCTGCAACATTATAGTCAATGGCCCAGTCACGCACACGAAAGAATCTGATTTTGCGAGGGGTTCGGACTCAAGCCCAGTTTTGATGCCACCTGATGAAGACGGTGCTACCGTCGAAATGCGTTGAGGACTGATACAAAATATCCATGTCTTGGTGTTCCTAGTGCTCCTCTGACCGTGTGTCCTTTCCTGCAATGGAGTCACATATCTGGTATGGAGCACAGAGGCGTATTCTGTGTTTTTCAATATACAGATTATATGTTTGCAGAGAGTGGCCAGTGTCTTTACCATGATTCACAATGAACTATTTCACCCTGTCTTTTTATATCTCATCTTCTCTCACTAATTGAGATTTAAAACACATCTTATAGAAAGGTCTGAGCCAGAATGATATTTGGAAGTAAGAAAGTAAAATTAATTATTAACAAATTAAAAAATGCACATTATAATAGCTCATCATAATACTGGTAATTGCAGCTATCGCACTTTAGAGACAATGTGGAGTGCATGAGTCTGAAAGTTCTACAGTTCTTGTTCAAAATTTGTTACAATAGGCTGCTGGCCTAACACCAAGCATTTGCCAACATTTATTATCAAGCTGCACCTCTGAGTAACTTTAGGGGAAATGTGGATACAAAAACTGGCACTCATAAGATGCTTCAAGAAATGTAGATATTTCATGCACTGGCTATCGCTATCCAATATTGTTGTAATGCCTCTGTCAGGCCTCATACTCACTGGCTGGAAAAAAATCGGTCCGTTTTCTGCAGGAAAAAAACGGTACATTTGTTGTAAAAAGGCATGCGATTTTGATGCGATTTTAAATCGCACCATGCGTTTTCTGTCAGTTTTCCATCAGTTTTCCATCTGTATGCAATGCGATTTTAACATGAAGTTTTACATAGAGCAGTTATCTCTATGTAAAAAGTCATGTAAAAATCACATTGTAACCAAAAAATGTACACAAAAAGCAAATAATTATATATATAATATATATATATATATATATATATATATATACATCTAATATATATATTATCTCACACAATCCTTATTGAAAAAATGACTAAGTATGGAATGGACAAGGCAACTGTTAGGTGGATTCATAACTGGCTTAGTGATCGGACCCAAAGAGTGGTTGTAAATGGCTGCACATCCAGTTGGAAGAATGTCTCAAGTGGGGTACCACAAGGCTCTGTTTTGGGCCCTGTATTGTTCAACATCTTTATCAATGATTTAGATGAAGGAATTGAGGGTAAACTGATCAAATTTGCTGATGACACAAAGCTAGGAGGGTAGCTAATACTAGAGAAGAGAGAGAGAGGATTCAAAAAGATATACATAAACTGGAGCAGTGGGCAGCAACTAACAGAATGGATTTTAACAGGGAAAAATGCAAAGTACTACATCTGGGCAATAAAAATGAAAAAAGCATATACAAAATGGGAGGAATAGGGCTAAGTAACAGCACATGTGAAAAAGACTTGGGTATACTAATTGATCACAGACTTAACATGAGTCAACAGTGTGATGCAGCAGCAAAAAAGGCAAATGCAATTCTAGGATGTATCAACAGAAGCATACAGTCTAGATCACGTGAGGTCATTATTGCCCTCTACTCCTCTTTGGTCAGACCTCATCTGGAATACTGTGTCCAGTTTTGGGCACCACATTTTAAAAAAGACATCAACAAACTGGAGCAAGTTCAGAGAAGAGCCACCAGAATGGTGACCGGTCTGCAAACCATGTCCTATGAGGAACGGTTGCAGGATTTGGGAATGTTTAGCTTGCAAAAAGAAGACTGAGAGGAGACTTAATAGCTGTCTACAAATATCTCAAGGGCTGTCACATTGTAGAAGGATCATTTTTATTCTCATTTGCGCAAGGAAAGACTAGAAGCAATGGGATGAAACTGAATGGGAGGAGACACAGATTAGATATTAGAAAAAACTTTTTGACAGTTAGGGTGATCAATGAGTGGAACAGGCTGCCACAAGAGGTGGTGAGTTCTCCTTCAATGGAAGTCTTCAAACAGAGGCTGGATAGACATCTGTCTGGGGTGATTTAGAGAATCCTGCTTTGAGCAGGGGGTTGGACCAGATGACCCAGGAGGTCCCTTCCAACTTTACCATTCTATGATTCTATGATTCTATGATTCTATATATAGGTCATACACTTCTACATAGTATAATAGCCGCTAATTCAATTGCTGGCTTTTGTGAAATCACAAAAGCCGACATGAAATGATACATTGTTTCCACACAGTTAACCATGTCATTTCATGTATTTTGATATATGGTTTTAAGTTACAATTACATAAGTGTGTTTGTGCAAAATTTCAGACATGTAGGGGTTAATTAAAGGTGTAAATTCGTTGAAAAAAAATGCGTGGGCTCCCGCTGTATTTTCTCCACCAGACAGACAAAGCAAGCGAGTGGGGGCAAATAATAATAGCCTAGGAGGGGTACATTTTTTTGTGCCCCCCCTGGCTAATAACATCTGCCCCCAGACACCCCAGAAAGGGCTAATCTCTAATTAGATTCGCCCTTTCTGGCACTTTGCCCGTCTATTCCCATTGCCCTGTAGCGGTGGCGAATGGGTTAATAAGGGGTTAAAGGCACCTTGCAATTGAAAGGTCCCTTTAAGCCTGGTTAATAATTGAGAGCTGTCAATTAGACAACTATCAATTATTAATCCTATTGAAGGAAATAAAAAAACACACACACTTTAAGAATAAATAATTTTAATGAAATAAAAACACATTTTTTTGACCATCTTTTATTTTACTCTTAATCCGTGCGAAGCCCTTGATCTTCTATAATAAAGATAAAATAATAAACCAACATTATTCTTACCTATCTGGCGATCTGTCACGTCCCACGATGTAATCCTTCACAAAGGGTTAACTAGCAATCAGCTAAGCAGCGCAACTAATGCTGCGTGCTCAGCTGATAGCTCCTGAATGAATGAGCTTATCTCCTGCCGACAGGAGAGGATGTGATTAATGAATGAAGCTTAATTGATTGTATCCCACTTTCACTTTAGGTCAGGTCACTGAGTGAAAGTGGCAATAAATCAATTAAGCTCCATTCATTCATCTCTTCCTCTCCTTTCGCTGGGAGAGGAAGTTATTCATTCAGGGCGTTAGAGCTCGGAGACAGTATTAGCTCTCTGCGAGCTGTAACCTGTTAACCCTTTCTGATGGATTACACCGTGGGACCTGACTGTACATCGGATTGGTAAGAATAATTTTGCTTTTTTATTTTATTTTTATTACAGGAAATGGTTTCAGCAGGAAAATAAAATATGGTCAAAAACTGTGTGATTATTTAATTAAACTTCTTTTTTATTAAACTGTGTGTGTTTGATTTTTCTATCATACAATAGGATTAATAATTGATAGTTGTCTAATTGACAGCTCTCAATTATTAACCAGGCTTAAAGGGACCTTTCAATTGCAAGGTGCCTTTAACCCCTTATTAACCCATTTGCCACCGCTACAGGGCAATGGGAATAGACGGGCAAAGTGCCAGAAAGGGCGAATCTAATTAGAGATTTGCCCTTTCTGGGGTGTCTGGGGGCAGATGTTATTAGCCAGGGGGGGCACAAAAAAATGTACCCTCCCTAGGCTATTATTATCTGCCACCACTCGCTTGCTTTGTCTGGGTGGAGAAAATACAGCGGGAGCCCACGCATTTTTTTTCAACGAATTTACACCTTTAATTAACCCCTACATGTCTGAAATTTTGCACACATATACTTATGTAATTGTAACTTAAAACCATATATCAAAATACATGAAATGACATGGTTAACTGTGTCTAAACAATGTATCATTTCATGACGGCTTCTGTGATTTCACAAAAGCTGGCAATTGAATTAGCGGCTATTACAGTATGTAGAAGTGTATGAACTATAAATAATATATAAATATATATATGTTGTGTCACAATGACATGTACATATATATATATGTATTCTATGTGTATGTATCTAGTGTTTTGTGAGCTGTCAGTGTGATTTTACAGTAGCCGGGATGATTTGCCGGCTTTTCAAAGGAGACTGGTGCATATAAATCGGACAGCACGTGCATGGTGCGAGTGCTGTGCGTTTTTTAATCGCACCCATTGACTTGCATTGGCATTATCATGCCAAAATCGCATCAAATCGCAGCATGCTGCGATTTTTTTCTCACACCAATATCTGATGAGAAAAAAATCGCAAATGAGAACTCACCCATTGACTAACATTGGTCAGATTTGAATCGATTTTTTTTCGTCTGATTTTCATCCGTTTTCGGCGCCAGTGAGTATGAGGCCTCATACTGCTGGCCATCAGATATAGGTGAAAACAAGGTGAAGGTGAAAACAAGAAAGCAATCATGACTTTACTTTGTGGAGTTGACTGACCACTAGTGTGTTCATGCTTTAATCGTTAATGCAGATATTTTTTCATTTTTACACTTTTGTTTTTTCTGTTGATATATCCTCATATCCTAGCCATATCCTTGTTTGCACAGACTGAATTGTAGTTTTCAGTGCCATAATTCATTTTACCTTATAATGTATTGATAAATGTAAATAAAAATACGAACAGAGTGAGAGAGTGAAAAAAAAAATAACCATTTTTTGTGGGTTTTGTTTCTTACAATGGTCATTGTGAATTAAAAATGACATAGCTATAGGATTTTCATATCAGTATGATTACGACAAAACCAAGTTTTTAGGAGTTAAAAAAATTCACAAGAGTAAAAAATATTGTTTGTGTCTTTATTTTCTGAGAACAATAGCTTTTTTTGCCATTCATGGAGCAAGGTGAAGACTTGTTTTTTTTGTCTGCTGGGCATTTTGTGGTACATACGACATTTTGATTGCTTTTTATTATATTCTTTTTTTGTTTCAAACATTTCATATTTTGATAGAACTTTTCTGAAACAAGGATACCATATTTTTTTTTATTACTGAAGAGGGAAAAGAGGGGACTTGAACCTGCAATCCTTTGATTACTTATGCTATATATTGCAATTCTATAGCATTGCAGGATGTAATGTAATTGCAGTTCTCTTATGAACAGCTCAACCTGCTTTAATGCTCAGCCACACTCAGGTGGCACAAATATCATATAAATTTCAGACTACTATTGTCAGAAAAATCTAAGGATAATGCCACGGGTAGTTGACTTCATGGAAGTGGAGGACTGACGGTCTCGGAGGCCTACTGCTATAGGCAACACGCATGAAGAGACCCAACCAGGGGTCTACACATTTACAAAAATGTGAACGCTGGCTGCTGGGCACAATAAAACCTCCACAGTGTGTGAGACGAGCTCAATCCACTCATCCAGTTTGGAAGACCAAAATGTGAAAGGATCCAAACCTTCTCTGATGGTATTCATATTCAGTTCAAGATACTCCTGAACCATCCTCTCAATTCGTTCACCACATGTAAGACTAGGATTCTGTCTAAAAAAAGTGTCAAAGAACTTACAGAAATTGCTTCTTCCACTTACACTACTGCTGCTGCTGCTAATGTTTTGGTGTTGACAAATTGACATGCTGGAGGTTGGAAGTCAGAGCTGCGATGTGAACTGTGGCTACCCAGTAGTCAACACTATTTCTAATCATAACTATGTGAAGATCATATTGCAAATAGTGCAGATATGTCGTGCTGTACCATGAGGTCCAAGCCTTTGTTGGTGGCTGGGTAACACTGATACTTGTTTCCTCCGTCCCCTCAACCCACCACAAACAACAGAGAAGGGAGGATTATCCTCTTCATCTCCTGACAGTTGCACGCCCATCACCTCTACCTCCTTCAATTGTTCCTCAGATCTTTCACCTTCACTAACAGTTTATCTGTTATCACTAGCCCCCCTCAATTGCAGTAATCCATCCTACCTTGGCACCCTCCTGTATGACAGTCTGGAACCTGGAACTTAGAGACAATGTTATCTCTTCTGAATTTTTAATTAATGTGTGTGTCTTTTTTAACCCTTTACTACTATAGGATTAATAATGGATAGGTGTCTTATTGACATCTCTCCATTATTAACCCGGTTAATGTCACCTTTCAATAGCAAGGTGACATTAACCCCTTATTAACCCATGAGCCACCGCTAAAGGCAATGGAATAGAGAGGCTAAGTGCTAGAAAAGGCGCATCTTAAAGATGCGCCTATTCTGGAGTGGCTGGGGGCAGATGTTTGTAGCCAGGGGGTGGCCTATAACCATGGTCCCTCTCTAGGGTATTAACATCTGTCCTCAGTCACTGGCTGTCACTCACGGTGGAGAAAATTGCAACGGGAGACTGTTGTGTTTCGGTAGCTGAGGAGGACAGGAACAACAGCAGGGCAGCAGAACACCTGAGATGTTGGTAACTGATGGGTTGCAGATTCCTAAACTAACGACACAACTAGAGGTAGCCGTGGAGCGTTCCTACGTTGATCCTAGACGCCTCGTCACTGCCTGAGAGATAACTACACCTAAAGGCAGAAAGATGAAAGCTATCTGCCCCGGACAGATCCCCAAAGAAAATAGGAAGCCCCCAAACATATAATGGCGGTTAGACAAGATGAAAACACAAACATAGGCAGAAAATAGATTGAGCAAACGCTGGGGCCACAAGCTGACTAAATAGGATAGGAAAGGAGAGATTACTTTCTGCAACCCAGAAAACCCTACAAAAATCCAACAATTCTGATTACAAAAATACTGAGATCACACGATCTCGCCACCCGCTAAATCAGATCTCAGTGTGAACAAAACCAAGCTGCAGCCGCTGAAAAGACAGGAAAAAGCAAATTAGCAAATAACAGTGACTGCAGATAAACTGTGAGGAGCTCAGGCCCCAGGAGGGGACCTGGCTGACCTCCACAAAAGTGCAGAAAGCAATGCAAAAAGAAGCACAAAAAGAAAAGCAAAAATATCTTATCTGAAAGCAGGAGATGCAGGCAAGACTCCAGCAAACTTCCAAATGAACCAGGAACCACAATTGAAACAAGAACAATTGATCACCGGCAACCATCATGGGAGGGAACCTCCCTTATATCAGACTAGTCCGTGATTCCAGATTGCCACTCCTCGCTGAAAGGTTCAGTACTGTCTGTAACCACCAGAGGGAGCCTCTGCTCAGAAACCATCTCTAGCACATTCATAACAGTACCCCCCCCTTAAGGAGGGGTCACCGAACCCTCACTTGTGCAACCAGGCCGATCAGGATGAGCTCGGTGATAGGCAAGGATCAGTCTCCTAGCATGGATGTCCGAAGCAAACACCCAAAATTGTCCTCCTAACCATAACCTCTCCACTTAACCAAAAACTGGAGTTTCCGTCTAGAAAAACGAGAATCCAATATTTTCTCAACCACATACTCCAGATTGCCCTCAACCAAAACAGGGTCAGGAGGCGCAGCCATAGGAACCACTGGCTCGACAAACCTCTTCAATAAGGACTTGTGGAACACGTTATGGATCTTAAATGTCCCTGGAAGAAGCAAACGGAAGGAAACAGGATTAAGAATCTCCATGATCTTATAAGGTCCAATGTACCTGGGCTTAAACTTTGGAGATGCAACCCTCATAGGGATATTTCTTGAGGACAACCAAACCAAGTCCCCCACTTTAAACCGAGGACCGTCAGTCCTATGCCGGTTGGCAAACCATTGGGCCTTCTCCTGAGATAGAGACAACCTCTCCACTACCTGTTCCCAAATCTGCTGCATTCGCTCCACAACAGAGTCAACACCCGGACAGACAGAAGCCTCCGCCTGTCCCGAAGAAAATCGAGGGTGAAACCCAAAATTGCAGAAAAATGGAGACATCAAGGTGGCAGAGCTAGCCCTATTATTAAGAGCAAACTCAGCCAAAGGCAAAAAAGAGACCCAGTCATCTTGATCAGCAGACACAAAACATCTCAAATAAGTCTCCAATGTCTGGTTTGTTCTCTCGGTTTGTCCATTGGTCTGAGGATGAAAGGCAGAGGTGAAAGATAATTGAACACCAAGTTTAGAACAAAATGTCCTCCAAAATCTGGAAACAAACTGGACTCCTCTGTCAGACACAATGTTCTCCGGAATGCCATGTAGCCGAACCACGTGCTGAAGGAACAAAGGCACCAATTCGGAGGAGGAAGGTAACTTAGGTAATGGCACAAGATGTATCATCTTGGAAAACCTATCACAGATTACCCAGATAACGGTGATTCTCTGAGAAAACAGGGAGGTCGGAAATAAAATCCATAGAGAGATGGGTCCATGGCCTCTTGGGCACAGGTAATGGCATTAACAAACCACTAGAGCGAGAGCAAGGCTTGGAGCGAGAGCAAGTCCCACAGGACTGCACAAATTCCCTGACGTCACGAGACAAAGTAGGCCACCAAAAGAACCGACTCACCAAGTCTCTGGTACCAAAAATCCCAGGATGACCAGCCAACGCGGAACAATGAATCACAGACATCACACTCTTCTTCCACTGGTCTGGGACAAACAATTTCCCAATAGGGCAGCGCTCAGGTTTATCCTCCTGACACCCTTCCAAGGCCAGTCTCAAATTGGCGAGATGGCGGAAAGAACTACACCCTCTTTCAAAATAACAGTAGGATCAGATAACTCAGGAGAGTCCGCAAAGAAACTCCTCGAGAGGGCATCCGCCTTAACATTCTTAGTGCCAGGAAGAAAAGAAACAACAAAATTAAAACGTGTGAAAAACAAGGCCCGCCTGGCCTGTCTAGGATTAAGTCGCTTGGCTGATTCGAGATAAAACAGATTCTTATGGTCCGTGAGGACCACCACCTGATGTTTGGCTCCTTCCAGCCAATGTCTCCACTCTTCAAAGGCCCACTTCATGGCCAATAACTCCCGATTACCCACATCATAATTACGTTCAGTTGGAGAAAATTTTCGAGAGAAAAAGGCACAAGGGTCACTCTTAGAGGTCTCTGGATCTCCTTGGGACAAAACGGCACCTGCCCCAATTTCAGAGGCATCAACCTCCACCTGAAACAGTAGAGAAACATCAGGCTGCCATAGAACAGGAGCAGAAGTGAATCTCTGCTTAAGTTCCTGAAACGCAGAGACTGCCTCAGGAGGCCAATTCATCACATCAGAACCCTTTTTGGTCAAATCAGTCAATGGTTTAACAAACCGGAGAAATTACCAATAAATTTACGATAAAAATTGGCAAAACCCAAAAATCTCTGAAGAGCCTTTAATGAAGTAGGTTGGACCCAATCACAGATGGCCTGAACCTTGACCGGGTACATTTCAATAACAGACGGAGACAAAATGAATCCCAGAAATGAGACCTTCTGTACGCCAAAAAGACACTTTGATCCCTTCACATACAGTGCATTCTCTCTCAAAATCTGGAACACAGTCCGAACATGTTTCACATGAGAGTCCCAGTCATTGGAAAAAAACAAGATATCATCCAAATAAACAATCAGAAATTTATCGACAAAATCCCTGAAAATATCATTCATGAAGGATTGGAAGAAGGAAGGAGCATTAGTGAGCCCAAAGGGCATCACTAGGTACTCAAAATGACCCTCTGGGGTATTAAACGCCGTCTTCCATTCATCCCCGTGCTTTATGCGAATAAGGTTATACGACCCCCTGAGGTCAAGCTTGGTAAACCAACTAGCACTTTTCACCCTGGAAAACAGGTCAGAAATCAAGGGTAACGGATATTGATACTTCACAGTGATCTTATTCAAGAGACGATAATCAATACACGGCATCAATGAACCATCCTTTTTGGCCACAAAGAAAAAACCGGCACCCAAGGGTGAAAAGGATGGTCTGATATGACCCTTCTCCAATGACTCCTTGATATAAGATCGCATAGCATCGTGTTCAGGTACAGACAAGTTAAAAAGACGACCTTTAGGAAATTTACCACCAGGCACTAATTCAATAGCGCAATCGTAGCTCCTGTGAGGGGGAAAAGATGCAGATTTACTTTCACTAAATACATCCGAAAAATCAGTCAAAAAGTCAGGAACATCCTGAGACTTGGGAGAGGCTGAAAAAACAGGAGTGTCGGCATTAACACATTGGCAGCCCCAACTGGTCACAGACACAGATTTCCAATCCAAAACAGGATTATGAGACTGTAATCAAGGGAAACCTAGTACAATAATGTCATGCAGATTATACAGCACCAGAAATTTGTAACTCTCCTGATGATCTGGTTCAACCCTCATTATCACCTGAGTAGAAAACTGGGGTTTATTCTCCGCCAAAGGGGTAGAATCAATGCCCAGTAGGGGAATAGACTTCCGTAGGGGTATCAAGGGAAACCCACAACGTTTAGCAAAATCAAAATCCATCAGGTTAATAGCTGCTCCCGAATCAACAAAAGCCTGAGCAGAAAATGTGGACAGGGAGCAAATCAGGGTAACAGTCAGCAGAAATTTAGTCTGAACACTACCCAAGACAACTGAGCGTGCAAAACGTCTTCCCCGCTTAGGGCAGACTGAAATAGCATGAGAGGCATCACCACAGTAGAAACATAACCCATTGCGCTTTCGAAACTCATGACGCTGTGCCCCAGAAGTCACTCTATCACACTGCATGGGCTCAGAAGCTGGCTCACAAGGCAACACTATCTCACTCATACCTCTGCGCTCATGCAAACGTCTGTCAATTTGAATAGCCAATGACATAGAATCATTGAGACCAGAGGGAGCAGGGAATCCCACCATAACATCCTTTACATTCTCTTACAGCCCCTTCCGAAAAAGGGCTGCCAAAGCATCATCATTCCATTTGGTCAGGACTGCCCACTTTTGGAATTTCTGACAGTACAACTCAGCGTCTTCAAGACCCTGATTTAATGCCAACAAGGTTTTTTCAGCTTGATCAGTGACATTAGGTTCATCGTACAATAACCCCAGAGCCAGAAAAAATGCATCAATATCATTCAAAACAGGATCCCCAGGTGTCAGGGAAAAAGCCCAATCCTGAGGATCGCCGCGCAGGAGAAAGATGACAATTTGAACCTGCTGTGCGGCGTTACCTGAGGACTTAGGCTTTAAGGCAAAAAACAACTTACAGTTAATTTTGAAATTCAGAAATTTAGCCCGATCCCCCAAAAACAAATCTGGCATGGGAATCCTAGGTTCCACAACCGGCAACCTAGCAAGATAGGTCGCAATACTCCGAACCTCAGTGGCAAGCTGATCCACACAGCCAGACAACTGTGCAAACTCCATTGAAAGAAAAAAAAATCCTCCTCAGCACCCAGAGAAAAAGAGGTAAAAATGCAACAGACAGAAAAAAAAAAAAAATCTCTGACAACTCTGACAACTTTTTTCTTTCCACACTATTTTTCCCTTCTGTGAGTATCATATAATTTTCAGTTATGGCCGGTGATACAGTTGTGTTTCGGTAGCTGAGGAGGACAGGAACAACAGCAGTAGACAAAAAAAAAACCTGACTGGCACATCCAGACTAATGTGAACTAGGTGCAAACCAAGGGAAGCTACCCCCATGTAAAACATACAAAAAAGGCTGCACTCAAGCATACTAAAGCATGACAATATGGAATACATGAAATTTAGAATAGCAATATGGCTTTGGAATATAAGGAAAATTTGAGACGCTTAGTATAAACATTTGGCCAAACATTTTAAAGCCCACCAACCATCGTCAAGGCGGTCTCAATACTGGTGAGTCCCTGACCTAATGTGAACATACCTCTATTAGGCTGATATCTGAATTTCTGGGTGAATATGCACCTCTGTCAGCAATGCCTGCATTTATGGGTAAAGTAGGGACCTGGTGTAATTAAAATCACCACCTGATGGGGGCGGAGTGCTTGGTCAGCAAGCTAACATTCAATAGACAAAAAAACCTGACTGGCACATCCAGACTAATGTGAACTAGGTGCAAACCAAGGGAAGCTACCCCCATGTAAAACATACAAAAAAAGGCTGCACTCAAGCATACTAAAGCATGACAATATGGAATACATGAAATTTAGAATAGCAATATGGCTTTGGAATATAAGGAAAAATTTGAGACGCTTAGTATAAACATTTGGCCAAACATTTTAAAGCCCACCAACCATCGTCAAGGTGGTCTCAATACTGGTGAGTCCCTGACCTAATGTGAACATACCTCTATTAGGCTGATATCTGAATTTCTGGGTGAATATGCACCTCTGTCAGCAATGCCTGCATTTATGGGTAAAGTAGGGACCTGGTGTAATTAAAATCACCACCTGGTGGGGGCGGAGTGCTCGGTCAGCAAGCTAACATTCAATAGACAAAAAAACCTGACTGGCACATCCAGACTAATGTGAACTAGGTGCAAACCAAGGGAAGCTACCCCCATGTAAAACATACAAAAAAAGGCTGCACTCAAGCATACTAAAGCATGACAATATGGAATACATGAAATTTAGAATAGCAATATGGCTTTGGAATATAAGGAAAAATTTGAGACGCTTAGTATAAACATTTGGCCAAACATTTTAAAGCCCACCAACCATCGTCAAGGTGGTCTCAATACTGGTGAGTCCCTGACCTAATGTGAACATACCTCTATTAGGCTGATATCTGAATTTCTGGGTGAATATGCACCTCTGTCAGCAATGCCTGCATTTATGGGTAAAGTAGGGACCTGGTGTAATTAAAATCACCACCTGGTGGGGGCGGAGTGCTCGGTCAGCAAGCTAACATTCAATAGACAAAAAAACCTGACTGGCACATCCAGACTAATGTGAACTAGGTGCAAACCAAGGGAAGCTACCCCCATGTAAAACATACAAAAAAAGGCTGCACTCAAGCATACTAAAGCATGACAATATGGAATACATGAAATTTAGAATAGCAATATGGCTTTGGAATATAAGGAAAAATTTGAGACGCTTAGTATAAACTTTGGCCAAACATTTTAAAGCCCACCAACCATCGTCAAGGTGGTCTCAATACTGGTGAGTCCCTGACCTAATGTGAACATACCTCTATTAGGCTGATATCTGAATTTCTGGGTGAATATTCACCTCTGTCAGCAATGCCTGCATTTATGGGTAAAGTAGGGACCTGGTGTAATTAAAATCACCACCTGGTGGGGGCGGAGTGCTCGGTCAGCAAGCTAACATTCAATAGACAAAAAAACCTGACTGGCACATCCAGACTAATGTGAACTAGGTGCAAACCAAGGGAAGCTACCCCCATGTAAAACATACAAAAAAAGCTGCACTCAAGCATACTAAAGCATGACAATATGGAATACATGAAATTTAGAATAGCAATATGGCTTTGGAATATAAGGAAAAATTTGAGACGCTTAGTATAAACATTTGGCCAAACATTTTAAAGCCCACCAACCATCGTCAAGGTGGTCTCAATACTGGTGAGTCCCTGACCTAATGTGAACATACCTCTATTAGGCTGATATCTGAATTTCTGGGTGAATATCACCTCTGTCAGCAATGCCTGCATTTATGGGTAAAGTAGGGACCTGGTGTAATTAAAATCACCACCTGGTGGGGGCGGAGTGCTCGGTCAGCAAGCTAACATTCAATAGACAAAAAAACCTGACTGGCACATCCAGACTAATGTGAACTAGGTGCAAACCAAGGGAAGCTACCCCCATGTAAAACATACAAAAAAAGGCTGCACTCAAGCATACTAAAGCATGACAATATGGAATACATGAAATTTAGAATAGCAATATGGCTTTGGAATATAAGGAAAAATTTGAGACGCTTAGTATAAACATTTGGCCAAACATTTTAAAGCCCACCAACCATCGTCAAGGTGGTCTCAATCTGGTGAGTCCCTGACCTAATGTGAACATACCTCTATTAGGCTGATATCTGAATTTCTGGGTGAATATGCACCTCTGTCAGCAATGCCTGCATTTATGGGTAAAGTAGGGACCTGGTGTAATTAAAATCACCACCTGGTGGGGGCGGAGTGCTCGGTCAGCAAGCAACATTCAATAGACAAAAAAACCTGACTGGCACATCCAGACTAATGTGAACTAGGTGCAAACCAAGGGAAGCTACCCCATGTAAAACATACAAAAAAAGGCTGCACTCAAGCATACTAAAGCATGACAATATGGAATACATGAAATTTAGAATAGCAATATGGCTTTGGAATATAAGGAAAAATTTGAGACGCTTAGTATAAACATTTGGCCAAACATTTTAAAGCCCACCAACCATCGTCAAGGTGGTCTCAATACTGGTGAGTCCCTGACCTAATGTGAACATACCTCTATTAGGCTGATATCTGAATTTCTGGGTGAATATGCACCTCTGTCAGCAATGCCTGCATTTATGGGTAAAGTAGGGACCTGGTGTAATTAAAATCACCACCTGGTGGGGGCGGAGTGCTCGGTCAGCAAGCTAACATTCAATAGACAAAAAAACCTGACTGGCACATCCAGACTAATGTGAACTAGGTGCAAACCAAGGGAAGCTACCCCCATGTACCTACTTTACCCATAAATAGAACGCAAACCACCTGAGTGGAAAAAAAGATGTACTAGTCCATATATCAATTAGAAATCTTTATTAATTAATATGACAACCGACACAAGTAGTGTAGAAAGGGGCAACCACATCCAAAATGGATGTGAGCACTGCACACATATAAGTTAAAAATACGAAAAGGGGCACAACACCCCAATACCCTCAAAATTGTGCTATGACAAACAAATAGAACAAAATGACATGTGCAATTAACATGAATTAATTAACACCCAGAATTTATGTTTAAGACAATGAGGCAGAAATTGCTGCCCTTAGTAGCCCACAAGCTAACCTATAGGTGCAATGAAAATTAGCAACATAGTAAAGAACAGCATTAATTATCAAAATTGATAAAGCCTCCAACAAATATGCTGACAACCTATGTTGAACCAAAGAGGCCAGAAATTGCTGCCCTTTTCATAAACTGCAGAATAGGCTGTAGGTGCAACCCTGAAGAAGGATTGGACCGAAACGTGCGTTGGGGTGCGCACACACACACCCTTTACCCTCTGCACTCGTGCATTGCTTTTCTGTGCTGCCAGGTAATATGCCGGTTTCTGTGCTATAGAGTTATCTGGATTTATCCGGACCTCCATTGTTGATAAGGTGCATTGCACAGAAAAAGACTGTCTTTTGTGGCACAGTTTGTTAACAATCTTATCAGAGTATCTACTAGCTATTGACAAATGACATACTTGTACATTGCTCAACTATAGCCCAACTATAGCCAATTTCTGCCTCATTGTCTTAAACATAAATTCTGGGTGTTAATTAATTCATGTTAATTGCACATGTCATTTTGTTCTATTTGTTTGTCATAGCACAATTTTGAGGGTATTGGGGGTGTTGTGCCCCTTTTCGTATTTTTAACTTATATGTGTGCAGTGCTCACATCCATTTTGGATGTGGTTGCCCCTTTCTACACTACTTGTGTCGGTTGTCATATTAATTAATAAAGATTTCTAATTGATATATGGACTAGTACATCTTTATTTCCACTCAGGTGGTTTGCGTTCTATAAGTAATTGATGTGTCCACACATTTCCATATCCACTCCTAGCTTCCCATGATAGGGCTCTATTGATGTTGCATTAGGATGTGGTGGTTCTGGTTATATGTGTACTATTTACCCATAAATGCAGGCATTGCTGACAGAGGTGCATATTCACCCAGAAATTCAGATATCAGCCTAATAGAGGTATGTTCACATTAGGTCAGGGACTCACCAGTATTGAGACCACCTTGACGATGGTTGGTGGGCTTTAAAATGTTTGGCCAAATGTTTATACTAAGCGTCTCAAATTTTTCCTTATATTCCAAAGCCATATTGCTATTCTAAATTTCATGTATTCCATATTGTCATGCTTTAGTATGCTTGAGTGCAGCCTTTTTTTGTATGTTTTACATGGGGGTAGCTTCCCTTGGTTTGCACCTAGTTCACATTAGTCTGGATGTGCCAGTCAGGTTTTTTTGTCTATTGAATGTTAGCTTGCTGACCGAGCACTCCGCCCCCACCAGGTGGTGATTTTAATTACACCAGGTCCCTACTTTACCCATAAATGCAGGCATTGCTGACAGAGGTGCATATTCACCCAGAAATTCAGATATCAGCCTAATAGAGGTATGTTCACATTAGGTCAGGGACTCACCAGTATTGAGACCACCTTGACGATGGTTGGTGGGCTTTAAAATGTTTGGCCAAATGTTTATACTAAGCGTCTCAAATTTTTCCTTATATTCCAAAGCCATATTGCTATTCTAAATTTCATGTATTCCATATTGTCATGCTTTAGTATGCTTGAGTGCAGCCTTTTTTTGTATGTTTTACATGGGGGTAGCTTCCCTTGGTTTGCACCTAGTTCACATTAGTCTGGATGTGCCAGTCAGGTTTTTTTGTCTATTGAATGTTAGCTTGCTGACCGAGCACTCCGCCCCCACCAGGTGGTGATTTTAATTACACCAGGTCCCTACTTTACCCATAAATGCAGGCATTGCTGACAGAGGTGCATATTCACCCAGAAATTCAGATATCAGCCTATTAGAGGTATGTTCACATTAGGTCAGGGACTCACCAGTATTGAGACCACCTTGACGATGGTTGGTGGGCTTTAAAATGTTTGGCCAAATGTTTATACTAAGCGTCTCAAATTTTTCCTTATATTCCAAAGCCATATTGCTATTCTAAATTTCATGTATTCCATATTGTCATGCTTTAGTATGCTTGAGTGCAGCCTTTTTTTGTATGTTTTACATGGGGGTAGCTTCCCTTGGTTTGCACCTAGTTCACATTAGTCTGGATGTGCCAGTCAGGTTTTTTTGTCTATTGAATGTTAGCTTGCTGACCGAGCACTCCGCCCCCACCAGGTGGTGATTTTAATTACACCAGGTCCCTACTTTACCCATAAATGCAGGCATTGCTGACAGAGGTGCATATTCACCCAGAAATTCAGATATCAGCCTAATAGAGGTATGTTCACATTAGGTCAGGGACTCACCAGTATTGAGACCACCTTGACGATGGTTGGTGGGCTTTAAAATGTTTGGCCAAATGTTTATACTAAGCGTCTCAAATTTTTCCTTATATTCCAAAGCCATATTGCTATTCTAAATTTCATGTATTCCATATTGTCATGCTTTAGTATGCTTGAGTGCAGCCTTTTTTTGTATGTTTTACATGGGGGTAGCTTCCCTTGGTTTGCACCTAGTTCACATTAGTCTGGATGTGCCAGTCAGGTTTTTTTGTCTATTGAATGTTAGCTTGCTGACCGAGCACTCCGCCCCCACCAGGTGGTGATTTTAATTACACCAGGTCCCTACTTTACCCATAAATGCAGGCATTACTGACAGAGGTGCATATTCACCCAGAAATTCAGATATCAGCCTAATAGAGGTATGTTCACATTAGGTCAGGGACTCACCAGTATTGAGACCACCTTGACGATGGTTGGTGGGCTTTAAAATGTTTGGCCAAATGTTTATACTAAGCGTCTCAAATTTTTCCTTATATTCCAAAGCCATATTGCTATTCTAAATTTCATGTATTCCATATTGTCATGCTTTAGTATGCTTGAGTGCAGCCTTTTTTTGTATGTTTTACATGGGGGTAGCTTCCCTTGGTTTGCACCTAGTTCACATTAGTCTGGATGTGCCAGTCAGGTTTTTTTGTCTATTGAATGTTAGCTTGCTGACCGAGCACTCCGCCCCCACCAGGTGGTGATTTTAATTACACCATGTCCCTACTTTACCCATAAATGCAGGCATTGCTGACAGAGGTGCATATTCACCCAGAAATTCAGATATCAGCCTAATAGAGGTATGTTCACATTAGGTCAGGGACTCACCAGTATTGAGACCACCTTGACGATGGTTGGTGGGCTTTAAAATGTTTGGCCAAATGTTTATACTAAGCGTCTCAAATTTTTCCTTATATTCCAAAGCCATATTGCTATTCTAAATTTCATGTATTCCATATTGTCATGCTTTAGTATGCTTGAGTGCAGCCTTTTTTTGTATGTAGGAACAACAGCAGGGCAGCAGAACACCTGAGATGTTGGTAACTGATGGGTTGCAGATTCCTAAACTAACGACACAACTAGAGGTAGCCGTGGAGCGTTCCTACGTTGATCCTAGACGCCTCGTCACAGCCTGAGAGATAACTACACCTAAAGGCAGAAAGATGAAAGCTATCTGCCCTGGAGCAGATCCCCAAAGAAAATAGGAATCCCCCAAACATATAATGGCGGTTAGACAAGATGAAAACACAAACATAGGCAGAAAATAGATTGAGCAAACGCTGGGGCCACAAGCTGACTAAATAGGACAGGAAAGGAGAGATTACTTTCTGCAACCCAGAAAACCCTACAAAAATCCAACAATTCTGATTACAAAAATACTGAGATCACACGATCTCGCCACCCGCTAAATAAGATCTCAGTGTGAACAAAACAAAGCTGCAGCCGCTGAAAAAACAGGAAAAAGCAAATGAGCAAATAACAGTGGCTGCAGATAAACTGTGAGGAGCTCAGGCCCCAGGAGGGGACCTGGCTGACCTCCACAAAAGTGCAGAAAACAATGCAAAAAGCAAGCACAAAAAGAAAAGCAAAAAATATCTTATCTGAAAGCAGGAGATGCAGGCAAGACTCCAGCAAACTTCCAAATGAACCAGGAACCACAATTGAGACAAGAAGAATTGATCACCGGCAACCATCATGGGAGGGAACCTCCCTTATATCAGACCAGTCCGTGATTCCAGATTGCCACTCCTCGCTGAAAGGTTCAGTACTGTCTGTAACCACCAGAGGGAGCCTCTGCTCAGAAACCATCTCTAGCACATTCCTAACAGGAGACCAAGCAATTTTTTTCCGCGATTATAGCTTTAAATTTAACCCCTAGAGTTACAAATTTTTCCTAACGTAAAGTAGTAAATTTATTAAACACTGACATACGGTATATAGATTGTTTTGATAAGACATGGTTTACTATATGTAAACCATGTGTCATATCATGTCGGGTTCTGTATTGATTTTATAGAAGCCGGCAATTGATTTACCGGCTATTATGCTATGTAGAACTATATGAACTATAAATATATATATATATATGTGTCTCAATGACATGTATATTTTTATATATGTTGTAGCCTTTCCAGGGGGTTTAGCTCTAGGATCGCTGTCTGGGTAGACAGAATGGCATGAAAACAGTTCATTCAGACAGCAGTTCTGGTGCAAAACTGGCCGCAACCAGCTTTATTAAAGTCCACAGCAAACAGATTAAAACAAAGCATAAACAGAAAACCTGGGCTTGTCTAGCCTCTAATTACACTTAGATAGATGGCCCTCTCTATCCGGGACCCAGACTCTACCAGTCTGTGCCCAAAACAACACATATCACATATGTTACCAGTATGGAGCTTCACAGATACTCCTCCTTGTGTCTGAAGGCACCTTCCATGTCCAGACTTGAGAGAGATCCACTCCTATTCAGCCGCTCTTCACACGGATTCGCACTGAGACTACTCCTATGTCCGGGGTCCTTCCTGCACCCAAACTGAGATAGCTCAAACACTCTTGGAGACTGCTTCCTTGTGCCAGGACACCTCTCTGTGTCCAGGCTAAAGACAGCTCTAACACTTGGAGACTGCTTCCTTGTGCCAGGACACCTCTCTGTGTCCAGGCTAAAGACAGCTCTACACTCTTGGAGACTGCTTCCTTGTGCCAGGACACCTCTCTGTGTCCAGGCTAAAGACAGCTCTAACACTCTTGGAGACTGCTTCCTTGTGCCAGGACACCTCTCTGTGTCCAGGCTAAAGACAGCTCCAACACTCTTGGAGACTGTTTCTTGTGCCAGAACACCTTCCTGTGTCCAGGCTAAACTAGCTCTCAGATTGTGTTTGCAGACACCTACTTCTGGTCTCCTAATTAAGACCTGAGTAGTTTCAGGCTTGTGCTGCAAGTGTGTGCTGAATGTGAGGTGTAGTGACCTTTCTCTACCACTAGGTTTACAAAGCCACACATTTCCCTTATACCTAGGTGAAATGTACACCCCATTCATCACACATTCACTCACTGTCTCACACATCCCCTCCCTCTTCTCCAGACCGGAGGGCTGGCCATCCAGACCGGAGGGCTGGTCAACAATCCAACAGAGACAGTGAACTCCGGACCAGTCATGGCCCTCACCAGCTTCATCTCCACCACTGTCATTTGTATTGTCACCTGAGTCATAGCCAACATCAACTTCCTCTTCATCTGAAGCATCCGCACTACCCTGTACCCTCCCAGGCCTATACTCTCTGCGGGCCTCGGGTATCCTGCACGGTTTCATCTTGACCTTAGGGCCGGGCTCAGATTCAATATAGTGCCTGGCCAAAGTAGTACGACCAGACACATCAGAACACTTCTACTGACTCTTCCTCAGAAACTCACGTACCTCCTGTCCCCGGTGCACCGACCATGTGTCACCAACCACCACAGAAGGTATAGGGGGTTTTTCACTTTTCTCCAGTTCCCTACTTTCAGGCTCTTCTGGCAAGACATGCCCAGAAGCCCCACCGTCCATCCCATACTCCACTTCTTCAGTCACATCTGGCTCACTATCAGGGTTATATAATTCATTTTCATTCACATCCCGCTCACTTTCAGGAGTATACAATTCATTCTCATTCACATCCTGATCTGGAACCTTAGTTAACATGTCATCCACAACATTAACTTCACCATCTGGTCCCTCAAGTATGTGACTATGTGACAACCCCAGCACTATGCTTCCATATAGCTCAGGTGCTAGGAGCTGGCTCACTACCTCTCCCTGGACTTCAGTGTTTATGGCAACATGAAGAAACCTCTCCTCAGAGTCAGGCTCCTGGGAAACCTCATTTAGAACAATCATATTTTCCTGTGCTGTTTTAAGAGTGGGGTCTCGCCACTGCTCACTCTCAAAATTGTCACAGGACACAGGTAAGTAAGGGACACTCGGTTCCCGGGAACCACAATCCTCGTCTCCCAACATCACCTGCAAAGGAATTTCATCACTATCACAGTCATCATTATTATCAACATCATTATCATGACTATGATCAGTATTATCATCACTATCATGATCATCATCATTATCATTATCAGCATCAGCATCAGCATCATCATGGTCATCATCATTATCATGATGATCATCATCATCATCATTATCACATAAGTTTAACGGCCCACTAGCATTGTGCTCCGCCCCTCGGGACTGCGCACCCTCAGTAGGAGCTTCATCACACTGTCCATCAGAAACATTTCTCCCCCAGAGATCCTTAGACCGGGGAAAGTCATTACCCAATATGACGGGGTGCACCAGGCTCTTCACTACCCCCACTTCATATGAAACCTCCCCGAGTTTAGGGACCAAGTCCACGGCAGTCTCTGGGTAGACTTTGGTGTCTCCATGGATGCACACCACACTCAGGTGCTTATCAGGGATGAAGTCCTTATCAATCAGGCTGTCACATACGGAAGTCACTGGACTCTCTGAGTCCAAGAGGACTTGTGCTGGGCAGTCATTTACAATCACCGGGGACACCTGTGGTCCAGTCTCTTCGGCTGAGGTGGACACACACACAGGTTCTGCGCAGGGAGAGAGGGACCTGCCAACATCACGGCACATAGGCTCCCCCTCTAGTGAACAGCCGGCTGCAATTTCACGACATCTCCAACACTGTCCACCACAATCACCCTCCCATATGTCCGTTCGGGCCTGAACCCGCTTATCAGCATACCCCATGTCCCCAACAGCTGGAACGCTCTTACCGGGAGAGTTCAGCGTCCGGGAACTCTGAAGTGACGACCTCTCAGACGGCTGTACCTCAGGAGGACATGCTCGGGTGTAGCGGTTCACTATCACCTTTTCAACTCCATAATCAGGTTTGCTGACTGCAGACTCCCAACTGTATCTCCAGTCACGAACTCCCCTGGCACGGGCTGTCACCCCAACACCCAGCCGGGTAAGAATCTCCACTTTCATCTTAGCATAGTCTTGGCTGTCCTGCTCGCTCAGGTCAGCATATGCCCTATGGGGCTCTCCAATCAGATATGGTGCGACCATCATGGCCCATTCAGATAGGGGCAGATTCTCCTTCTCTGCCAGTCTCTCAAACCTAGTGAGATATACCTCCACATCATCACGAGGTGTCATCTTTTCCAAGGACCGTCTTACCGCCTTCTTTACAGCGGACAATGCAGGTACCTTCACAACATTACTCTGGGACGCGGCACCGAAATCCTTTTCCTGTGCTGCCATCCGCTCAACAAATAACCGGTTATTCTCCTGCTGCTGCTGTCACGGGGTCTTATGATATGTGTACGATGTCAGTAAACTATTCTTAAAAGAACAACACTCTATACAACATATAGATTAGCAACATCAGCATGTAAATATAGAATAGATTTACCTGACACGATATCCGTTGAACTCAGGGTTAATCTTGAGGACTTGATACACTGTCACAGGAAAGAGGAGGACCGGGGGTCTAACCTGACCCTAAACTGGGGTCCTAACTAATCCCTCACCTTGGAGGTACTGATAATGGTTCAGAGGTCCAAGTCTCCAGCCTAACCCTGTCTCCTATCAGTCCCTGAACCCTGTAATCAGTCCTAAGAAGGATTCTGATTACCACCAAAGGGATATGGGCTGATCTCTGCTAAATACACAGATTAGACATATAAGACAGACTGGAGAAAACACAGACTTGCATACACACTCAAACACAGAAGGAACATAAATGATCTGGGATATTAAACTCTAAGCAAGGTGAGCTTAAAACAACTAAGGAGCTCTTTAACTTAAGTCTATACAGATACAATCCTATCTGTGGTCTGCATGAAGAATTTCACTGGCAACTCCCCAAACAGACAACCAAGGATTTAAAGGAAACCAATCAACAAATAATCAATTGCAGCCGGGAGAAACTGAACCCAGTCCCAGAACCGAGCACAGACAGAATTAACTCCCTCACTGCCAAACACAAAGAAACAGCAACTCAGCTGTGAGAAGTCAGAATGTGCAACCGCGACGATCTTCGTGGCGATGCACACATGACAGTACCCCCCCTTCTACGAGGGGCCTCCGGACCCTCATGGCCAGGTCTGCCCGGGTGAGTTCTGTGGAAGGTCCGAACCAACCGATCTGCGTTAATGTCAGACGCAGGAACCCACGTCCTCTCCTCTGGACCATACCCCTTCCAATGCACCAAGTACTGAAGGGACCGGCGATTCAGACGTGAGTCAATGATCTTTGACACTTGAAACTCCAAGTTACCATTGACCACCACTGGAGGAGGAGGTAGAGGTGACGGTATGACTGGTGCCACGTACCTCTTAAGTAATGACTTGTGGAACACATTGTGGATTTTAAACGTAGGAGGGAGGTCCAGACGAAATGCCACAGGATTAATTATGGAACTGATCCTGTACGGCCCGATGAATCTGGGGCCCAGCTTCCAGGAGGGAATTTTAAGTTTTATATTCCTGGTAGACAACCATACCAGATCGTTCACATTAAGATCTGGACCAGAAACTCTCCTCCTATCAGCCATACGTTTATAACGGTTCCCCATAGCACTCAGATTATTCAATACACCTCTCCACACTGAAGCAAGTGACGACGAGAAACGCTCCTCCTCAGGAACCCCAGAAGGGCCCCCCCCATTGAAAGTACAAAACTGGGGATGGAAACCATATGCCCCAAAAAACGGGGACTTACCAGTGGACTCGCTCCGCCTGTTGTTAAGAGCGAACTCTGCCAGAGGCAAGAAAGAAGACCAGTCCTCCTGGTTCTCTGAGACAAAACACCGAAGATAAGTCTCAAGGCTTTGATTCAGACGCTCTGTCTGACCATTGGTCTGCGGATGAAAAGCCGAGGAAAATGACAATTGCATCCCCCGACGTAAACAAAATGCCCTCCAAAATTTAGACACAAACTGAGACCCCCTATCTGACACCACATCAGAAGGCAACCCATGAAGTCTCACAATCTCCCCAATGAACACCTGTGCCAGAGTTTTAGCATTAGGGAGGGCAGGAAGAGCAATGAAATGTGCCATCTTACTGAACCTGTCAACAACCACCAGTATGACAGTTTTCCCTGACGACGGAGGAAGATCCGTAATGAAGTCCATAGACAAATGAGTCCATGGACGCTCCGGAAGTTTCAAGGGTAAGAGGGTCCCAGACGGACGGGTATGCGGGGTCTTAGAGCGAGCACAAACCCCACAGGACGCGACAAAAGTTATAACATCTTTATTAACGTTAGGCCACCAAAACCGGCGAGAAAGGAGATCTAAAGTAGCCTTACTCCCTGGATGTCCTGCTAAAGCAGAATTATGATGTGCCTCAATAACCTTTTGTCTCAACTGATTTGGGACAAACAGTCTCCCTGAAGGTCCTGCAGGGGCGTCCCCCTGAGCCTCTAATACCTCCTCCTCAAGCTCAGAACATACAGCCGACACTACCACCCCCTCCTGAAGGATAGGAATCGGGTCATCCGTTTTCCCGGCCCCTGGGAAACTGCGAGACAAGGCATCAGCCTTAACATTCTTAGACCCAGGGCGATATGTGACGACAAAATTAAACCTGTTAAAAAACAACGACCATCGAGCTTGTCTGGAATTCAGACGCTTAGCAGATTCCAAATACAGCAGGTTTTTGTGATCAGTAATGACGGTAACCGGGTGGACTGCCCCTCCAAAAAGTGACGCCATTCTTCAAAAGCCAACTTAATGGCCAAAAGTTCCCTATTGCCGATATCATAATTCCTTTCGGCGGACGACAACTTCTTAGAAAAGAAAGCGCACGGATGACATTTACCAGGGGACGGACCCTGGGACAATATTGCACCCACCCCTACGTCAGACGCGTCCACCTCCACAATGAACGGCTGTGATGCATCTGGTTGGATGAGAACGGGTGCCGAAGCAAAACATTTTTTCAAAGAGGAAAAAGCTTGGCAAGCTTTGTCCGACCATTTAGAAAAATCCGTCCCTTTTCTTGTCATGTCAGTGAGAGGTTTGACAACAGATGAGAAATTACAAATAAATTTCCGGTAGTAGTTAGCAAACCCCAGAAAACGCTGCAGAGCCTTAAGATCCTCTGGCTGATCCCATTCAAGCACTGCTCTCACTTTTTCAGGGTCCATACGGAAACCGGAGACTGACACCAAGAAACCCAAAAACTGAAGTTCCTGTACAGCAAATACACACTTTTCCAGTTTGGCGTATAGTTTATTGTCTCGCAAGATCTGCAACACCTGTCTCACATGCTCCTGGTGAGACACAAGATCTGGCGAGTAAATTAAAATGTCATCCAAATATACGACCACAAACAGCCCCACAAGGTGACGAAAAATGTCATTAACAAAATGTTGGAATACTGCTGGTGCAGTAGTCAGACCAAAAGGCATGACAAGGTTCTCATAATGTCCCTCCGGCGTGTTAAACGCCGTTTTCCACTCATCCCCCTCTTTTATCCTAATCAAATTATACGCCCCCCTGAGATCCAATTTAGAGAACCATTTGGCGCCCACAATTTGATTGAAGAGATCAGGAATAAGAGGGAGAGGATACGGATCTCGAACAGTAATCCGATTAAGTTCGCGGAAATCCAAGCAAGGGCGTAGGCCTCCATCTTTTTTCTTCACAAAGAAGAACCCCGCGGCTACTGGGGAAGATGAAGGTCTAATATGCCCTTTGGCCAGACTTTCCGAAATATAGTCTTTCATAGCCTGCCTCTCAGGACCAGAAAGATTATACAACCTAGCTTTAGGCAACTTAGCATCAGGAAGGAGATTAATAGAGCAGTCATACACGCGATGAGGAGGCAACTCCTGACACCCCTCCTCAGAGAACACATCCCCAAAGTCCTCCAAAAAAGGAGGCAAAGTACTAGGCACGACCGCACTGATGACTGTGTTCATGCAGTTACTTTTGCAAAACTCACCCCATTGGCTTATCTCTCTGGACTGCCAATTAATCACAGGGTTATGTTTAACCAACCAAGAAAGTCCCAACACAATGGGAGTAGGTAGACCCTCCAACACATAACAAGATAATTGTTCCCTATGTATAGCCCCTACCCGAATATCAATGTTATGGACCTCATGAACAAAGCTACCTTGGCCGAGAGGCCTGGCGTCAATGGAGAATATAGGGATCGGTTTGGCCAATACACTCAGAGGCATACCTTGAGCCTGAGCAAACTGAGCGTCAACCAGATTAGCCCCGGACCCACTATCAAGAAGAACAGAAAATCTCTCTACTCTCGTACCAACCACCATCTCCACTGGTACAAGGAACTGAGAAGAACTAGCGGACGAAATACATACTCCCAGGTTGTCGTCCACCACACAACCTGGGATTAACAGTTTTCCGGCAACTTTTTGCTCAACAAGGCACGGGATGGACATCCCCCAACAAAATGTACCTCTTTCCCGCAGAAGAAACACCTTCTAGTCCTGCTGCGTACCACCAATCCCCTCCTACGAAATGATGTCCCTCCCAACTGCATAGGCTCCTCTGAACAGACAAGGGGAACCTCAACATAAGGGACTTTAGTAGTAGGTGGAGTAACAACAGGGAGTGGGGTTACCTCACCCCTCTCCCGAAGCCGTCTATCAGTACGGATAGCTAGGGCCATAGCAGCCTCCAGTGATGGAGGAGAATCATACTGAGCCAAAACATCCTTTAATTTGTCAGAAAGCCCATGACAAAACTGACTCCTAAGAGCTGGGTCATTCCACTGAGTATCTGTGGCCCATCTACGGAACTCAGAAGCAAATTCCTCCGCCGGACGATCTCCCTGCTGTATCTTACGTAATTTTGTCTCAGCAAGAGAGACCCGATCTGGGTCATCATATACCAAACCCAGGGCAGTAAAAAATCGATCTACAGACTGTAGAGCCGGGGATCCTGGAGGAAGGGAGAATGCCCAGGATTGAGGGTCCCCTTGTAGGAGCGAGATAACAATTCCCACTCTCTGCTCTTCACTCCCTGATGATCGAGGCCGAAGCCGAAAATACAATTTACATGCTTCCCGGAAGGTGAAAAATTTGTCTCGCCCACCAGTGAACCTGTCCGGGAGAGCTACTTTAGGTTCAAATCTGGTTTGCTCCAGGGGAGACAAAACTTTGGACTTAATGTCCGTCAGCTCCATGGATAATCCCTGCAACTGCAGAGCCAGCTGGGCTACTGGATCCATGGCAACTGGGGATAATTTTAATGGCCAGTGAAAATGTCACGCGGTCTTATGATATGTGTACGATGTCAGTAAACTATTCTTAAAAGAACAACACTCTATACAACATATAGATTAGCAACATCAGCATGTAAATATAGAATAGATTTACCTGACACGATATCCGTTGAACTCAGGGTTAATCTTGAGGACTTGATACACTGTCACAGGAAAGAGGAGGACCGGGGGTCTAACCTGACCCTAAACTGGGGTCCTAACTAATCCCTCACCTTGGAGGTACTGATAATGGTTCAGAGGTCCAAGTCTCCAGCCTAACCCTGTCTCCTATCAGTCCCTGAACCCTGTAATCAGTCCTAAGAAGGATTCTGATTACCACCAAAGGGATATGGGCTGATCTCTGCTAAATACACAGATTAGACATATAAGACAGACTGGAGAAAACACAGACTTGCATACACACTCAAACACAGAAGGAACATAAATGATCTGGGATATTAAACTCTAAGCAAGGTGAGCTTAAAACAACTAAGGAGCTCTTTAACTTAAGTCTATACAGATACAATCCTATCTGTGGTCTGCATGAAGAATTTCACTGGCAACTCCCCAAACAGACAACCAAGGATTTAAAGGAAACCAATCAACAAATAATCAATTGCAGCCGGGAGAAACTGAACCCAGTCCCAGAACCGAGCACAGACAGAATTAACTCCCTCACTGCCAAACACAAAGAAACAGCAACTCAGCTGTGAGAAGTCAGAATGTGCAACCGCGACGATCTTCGTGGCGATGCACACATGACAGCTGCTCCATGCTCTGCTGCATGCTTCACTGGGCCTGGACCAGGTACTCAATGAGCTCCTCCATACTGCCGGACTCATCTGTCTCAATCACAGCAGTCTTATGTTGCACATTAACTTGCGTCATTTGTTCAAACAGCGCCTCCATGCTGTCATCCATGCTGTCAGACTTCTCTGTCTCAACAACGGCAGTCTTCACTCAAGACATACACACTCTACAGTCTTCTCCATAGAAAAATTCAGCTCTGCTGTGCAGACACTTTTTTTTTGCAAAGTCTATTAGGGCTCCTGTCTCTTTAAGACTGCTCCACAGACTTTTCTTTTGCTGCTGCACATTCCACAGTCATTTTCACAACAAGTTCAGCTTTGCTGTGCATACATTTTCTCTCTGCAGACCCTATCAGGGCCACTGTCTCTCCAAGACTGCTCCAAACAGACGTTTCTGCTGACACACTTTTTTTTTTTTCCTCTGCTGCTATTTCAACAGACTTCACCTTTATTGCTGTCTCTAAGCCTCTGTGCTGCATGCACACTCCAGCACTAACTGTATCAGCCACTGCTCTGCCCCAGCATTCTCCGCCAATTGTAGCCTTTCCAGGGGGTTTAGCTCTAGGATCGCTGTCTGGGTAGACAGAATGACATGAAAACAGTTCATTCAGACAGCAGTTCTGGTGCAAAACTGGCCGCAACCAGCTTTATTAAAGTCCACAGCAAACAGATTAAAACAAAGCATAAACAGAAAACCTGGGCTTGTCTAGCCTCTAATTACACTTAGATAGATGGCCCTCTCTATCCGGGACCCAGACTCTACCAGTCTGTGCCCAAAACAACACATATCACATATGTTACCAGTATGGAGCTTCACAGATACTCCTCCTTGTGTCTGAAGGCACCTTCCATGTCCAGACTTGAGAGAGATCCACTCCTATTCAGCCGCTCTTCACACGGATTCGCACTGAGACTACTCCTATGTCCGGGGTCCTTCCTGCACCCAAACTGAGATAGCTCAAACACTCTTGGAGACTGCTTCCTTGTGCCAGGACACCTCTCTGTGTCCAGGCTAAAGACAGCTCTAACACTCTTGGAGACTGCTTCCTTGTGCCAGGACACCTCTCTGTGTCCAGGCTAAAGACAGCTCTAACACTCTTGGAGACTGCTTCCTTGTGCCAGGACACCTCTCTGTGTCCAGGCTAAAGACAGCTCTAACACTCTTGGAGACTGCTTCCTTGTGCCAGGACACCTCTCTGTGTCCAGGCTAAAGACAGCTCTAACACTCTTGGAGACTGATTCCTTGTGCCAGGACACCTCTCTGTGTCCAGGCTAAAGACAGCTCCAACACTCTTGGAGACTGTTTCTTGTGCCAGGACACCATCCTGTGTCCAGGCTAAACTAGCTCTCAGATTGTGTTTGCAGACACCTACTTCTGGTCTCCTAATTAAGACCTGAGTAGTTTCAGGCTTGTGCTGCAAGTGTGTGCTGAATGTGAGGTGTAGTGACCTTTCTCTACCACTAGGTTTACAAAGCCACACATTTCCCTTATACCTAGGTGAAATGTACACCCCATTCATCACACATTCACTCACTGTCTCACAATGTGTATACAGTCATGGCCAAAGTTTTGAGAATGACACAAATATAAATTTTTACAAAGTCTACTGCTTCACTTTTTCTAATGGCAATTTGCATATACTCCAGAATGTTATAAAGAGTGATCAGCTTAACAGCAATGACTTGCAAAGTCAATATTTGGCTATAAAATGAACTTTATCCCCCAAAACACATTTCAATATCATTGCAGCCCTGCCTTAAAAGGACCAGCTAACCTCTTTTCAGTGATTGCTCCATTAACACAGGTGTGGGTGTTGATGAGGACATGGCTGGAGATCAATCTGTCATGATTAAGTAAGAATGACACCACTGGACACTTTAAAAGGAGGCTGGTGCTTGGCATCATGTTTCTCTTCTGTTAACCATGGTTATCTCTAAAGAAACACATGCAGTCATCATTGCAATGCACAAAAATGGCCTAACAGGGAAGAGTATCGCAGCTAGAAAGATTGCACCTCAGTCAACAATCTATCGCATCATCAAGAACTTTAAGGAGAGAGGTTCCATTGTTGCCAAAAAGGCTTCAGGGCGCCCAAGAAAGACCAACAAGCGCCAGGACCGTCTCTTAAAAGTATTTCAGCTGCGGGATCTGGCTACCAGCAGTGCAGAGCTTGCTCAGGAATGGCAGCAGGCAGGTGTGAGTGCATCTGCACGCACTGTGAGGCGGAGACTCTTGGAGCAAGGCCTGGTCTCAAGGAGGGCAGCAAAGAAGCCACTTCTCTCCAGAAAAAACATCATGGACAGACTGATATTCTGCAAAAGGTACAGGCAGTGGACTGCTGAGGACTTTTTTGGACATCAGGAAAACGCCTCATTCGGAGAAGACAAGGTGAGCGCTACCACCAGTCTTGTCTCATGCCAACTGTTAAGCATCCTGAAACGATTCATGTGTGAGGTTGCTTCTCAGCCAAGGGAATCGGCTTACTCACAGTCTTGCCTAAAAACACAGCCATGAATAAAGAATGGTACCAGAATGTCCTCCAAGAGCAACTTCTCCCAACCCTCCAAGAGCAGTTTGGCGATCAACAATGCCTTTTCCAGCATGATGGAGCACCTTGCCATAAAGCAAAGGTGATAACTAAATGGCTCAGGGAACAAAACATAGAGATTTTGGGTCCATGGCCTGGAAACTCCCCAGATCTTAATCCCATTGAGAACTTGTGGTCAATCATCAAGAGACGGGTGGACAAACAAAAACCTAAAAATTCTGACAAAATGAAAGCATTGATTGTGCAAGAATGGATTGCTATCAGTCAGGATTTGGTCCAGAAGTTGATTGAGAGCATGCCAGCGAGAATTTCAGAGGTCCTTAAGAAGAAGGGTCAACACTGCAAATATTGACTTGCTGCATTAACTCATTCTAACTGTCAATATAAGCTTTTGTTATTCATATGTTTGCAATTATATTTCTGTCTGTGATAAAAACATCTGTCAAACACACACATAAAAACCAGAGGGCAGCAGATCATGTGAAAATATAATATTTGTGTCATTCTCAAAACTTTTGGCCATGACTGTATATCTATTCTTTCGTTTGTGTTTTAAAACCTGTCATTGGGATCTATTATATGTCCATTTTGCAAGCCGGCAAGAAAATCTCGCCATACGGATGCAAAACGGATGTCACACGGATGCTTCGATGTGAGAAAATTGCTTCCTCACATTACAATCGGATGACATATAGATCACTGTTCATGAAACATTTGTGAGATTCTGGTCTGTGAAAAATGGACCGTATTTTTATACGTTGTGTGTGACTCCAGCCTTAATGGTAAAATCAGGATAATAAAATGGCTGCAATGTCGAACTCCTACCATCATTAGGAGTGAGGATATCGTTACTGTTGGGAATATCTTAATTTTCGGAAACTGAACAAACATCCCATGACCAGCCCTGTTGTGAGTCATCAAGGGTAGGCATGTGGGTGTAACTTATATTTTCTGACCATAAAACGCACTTTTTTCCCAAAGAAATTTGGGGGAAAACGGGGTGTTTCTTATAGTCAGAATATACCATACTTACAATTAGCGAGGAGGCAGCAGGAGTCGGGTGATTCTTCCTGTGATCCGACGCTGCAGGGCGATGATCTCGCTCCCATCCCAGTGTGGCAGATGTGGCAGGCTCAGTAGTGCGGGGGGCTCCGACGACATTTTGTGAAAGCCTTGAGTCCACGCTCTTCCATTGCCTCGATGCTGTGGCCTTTGGGAAAATGGCCACCGGAGATGGCACATGCGCAGTTTGAGATGTCGGCAGCGAGATCTCATCATTTTGCACATGCGCCACCTCTGGTGGCCATTTTCCCAGAGGCCACAGCATCGAGGCAATGGAAGAGCGCGGGTTCCCGGCTTTCACAAAATGTCACCGGAGCCCCCCGCACCACCGAGCACTGCCGAACCTTCCGCACCAGCCTTGGGATGGAATTTCCCGAAGACCACCGCATCGTAGCAATGGATGTGGGTGCTCCGGGCTTTCACAAAATGTTGGCGGAGCCCCCGCACCGCCAAGCACCGCCGAACCTGCTGCACCAGTCTGGGTCGCATCATCGCTGGACCACCAAACACCCCCTGTGACTCCACTCCACCAGCGCTGCTGATTCCTCCAGGGTAAACTGAATTCAGGACTGTGAGATGGACCATCATTTGTCGCATTAATTTTTTTCCCCATTTTCCTTCAGAAAATTTGGGGTGCTTCTTATGGTCCAGTGAGTCTTATAGTCCGAAAAATACGGTAGGTGCTCATAAAAGCAGAAGGAAAATTATGATCTGTGTTCCATGCAGAAAGAAACATATCTGTGTATGCTTGATTCTCATTCACTGGAAGTTTCCAATTAAAGTGCTATCCTTCACTAAGCTAAGCCACCTCTGTATAGTAAGTTACTTTTGTTTCTACTTTTATTTTATGCAATTGTATATGCTGTATTGTTTTGTCCCCTTTTGATTTTTTTATAAACACAAGGGATGGGTGAACCCAAATGGTTCGGGATCCGAACACCTAGTGTCCATGCACGGACCACGAACACGGACTTCTCCCTGAAGTTCGTGTTATTGGTCGAGTTCGGCAGCCTGATCATCCAGTGTTTCCCATGCTATAATCTGTGTGACAGCGCGAGAAACACTGACTCTGATCTGCGGTAAGTTCATTACCACAAGTCAGAGCACCACAGTTCCCATGCTGTCATACAAATAAAACAGTATTATCATACAGAAAAACATAATATGTTTACAAATGTAACATGAACCCTATCTGCCACACAAAGGACTATAGTCATAACACCAGTTACAATCACGTACATTACATATATAAAGACAAGATAAATAGTAGACTCAGGTATTAATGGTACGGGGTTCAACATACAAATGTGAGGGCAGGGAAAAATACATGACCTAGAAATATACTAGAAGTGCTAGTGCAGCCCCCCGAGAAAGCCCGCATGAAACATGGGTTGGGGCTGCTGGTGGGGGACTCCACAAGGAAAGTTTTTGAGTAAGAACATGCTACCTGATTAATAGTTAGGAGCACTCCTTTGCTCTGCTATGTTGTATGCTGATTATATAGACACACATTTAGGACTGTTACTTTGATCAATCATTTATTGTTGTATACCTTCATCAAGATTATATTGCAACTACTAGTAAATGTTAACATCACTCACATTATCACTTTATTAAATCAGTATATTTGTGGGTCATATATTTTGCTGCCACAGTATATTACTGTCATACAGATGGCAGTGTGTGAGCCTCGCTGCAACCAGCAGTAAAAAAGGTTATAGCCGTTAACAGGCATTGACTGATGAGAGTACTACTGATAGCAGCGAGAGCAGGCATACGAGGATGAGAGTATTCATCAGCCTGAAACCTCTGCAATAAATAAATAAATAAAATAAAAAATGGTGTGGGGTACCCTCTATGTTTGATAACCACCACAGGCAAAACCAAATCTGCAGGCTACAGCCCTCAGCTCTCAGTATTATCTTGGGTGCTTATCAAAAATAAAGAAGTTCCCATGCCATTTTTTTAAATTATTTAAATAATAATTTTTAAAAAAAACATGGGGTCCCCCCATTTATGACAACCAGTGCAGCTAAAGCAGACTGCTCGGGGCTGCTATTCTCAAACGGGGTAGGGGCCATGAATATTGGCTCTCCCCATCTTAAAAATAGCAGATCGCAGCCACCCCACAAAAGGTGCACCTATTAGATGTGCCAATTCTAGCGCTTAACTTGGCTTTTCTCACTTGCCCCTGGTGTTGCGGCAAGTGGGGTTATATGTATTAGTATACACGATCTTTTTCACAAGTGCTGTTCCTTAGTTCTATTCCTCCATTCTGTAGATTTAATTTTCATTTTCTTGCCTTGATGTACAATCTTGCATTTCTCCCTGTTAAATACCATTCTATAAATAAATCCTTTATTGGAAATAAAACTCCTCAACCCTCTTTTACTTATTGATTTACAAAAATTAAAACACCATAATTCCTAAATCTAACCGATCATAATCCATTTTCCCACGAAGAGCTCAACTGCCAATTCAGTTACATCTGGATCTTTGTTGCTCTTGCTCAGCTTTCTCTGCATCTCAGTATTGCTGAATCAGGTTCAGACGTCCCTCACGTCTGCGTCGAGTTGCTGTAAGACCATCTGCAGGGAGGGGTCCACACTGCCCTGGTTGCGGATGTGCTGGCGTATACAGGTGGGCCTGCTGCAGCAGCGCCACCTACGCCTTCCTCTCCTTCATCAGGGCTTGGGTGATGGACTTGCTCTGCATTACATTGCAACAGTTCAGCAGTCATTTGATGTTTTTTTTTTTCCAGTGGAGCCTGTTTCCTACTGCAGGCAGCTGTTATTGCCAAACAAAAGCTAGGACAGAAAAACGAGAGAGGGGGTGGGTGTAACTGCTACACGTACTGTATTATCCCAGATAAAAAAAATAATAAAAACACTGAGTCTGATTCCTCAAAACTTTTTCACAGAATTCTCTTGCAAGGTTTCAGTGGGCAGTTGGGGGCTTCGTAGGACAAGTGGATTATCTTTGGACAGGTTAGGAATATATTTAATTTTTGTAAATAATTGGTTAAGAGAGTGTCAGGGAGTTTTATTTCAAATAAGGAACTTCTTTATTCTGGCTGTGTCTTTATTACAATCTCCATTACTAACCCCTGGATTGATGTCAGCGGCCATAAAACAGCTGACATAATCCTTAAACCTATTACCCCACTTGCCACTGTAACCGGGCAGTAAATGAGTGGAGCGAAGTGCCAGAATTGAGCATCTTATGAATACACAATTTCTGAGGTGGCTGAGAGCTGGTGTTCTTAGTCTGAGAGGGAGCCAATATCTATGGCCCATCCCTAGGCTAATAATATCAGCTTGCAGTTGCTGTTTAGTCTTTGCAGGTTAATGAATATAGGGGGACCCCATGTCTTTTTTTTGAGGGGTGATCTCCTTAATAACTAGTAAAGGCTAAGCAACCATCTGTAAACTGATATTAAACCCCTTAATCCCATCGACGTACTATTCCTTCATGTGACCTGGTACTTAATTCCCAGTGACGGAAGAGTACATCCAAGGTGATCAGCTGCGCTCCCGGGGGGAGGCGCAGCTGATCGCCGCTGGGTGTCAGCTGATTATCACAGCTGACACCCGGCCCTACGTGCCAGAGCGGTCACGGACCGCTCCCGGCACATTAACCCTCGCACACCGCGATCAAGCATGATCGCGGTGTAGCCGGGGGCAGAGGGGAGCATCGCGCAGGGAGGTGGCTCCCTGAGCGATCCCCTGAGACCCTCAGAACAGCGCGATGTGTCGCGCTGTTCCAAGGACTCTCCTCACTGCAGGACCCGGATCCAAGATGGACACCGGGTCCTGCAGGGAGGCGGCTTCCTCAGTGCCTGCGTGAGAGCAGGCGCTGAGGAAGCCTGCAGCACTGCCTGTGAGATCGCTGGTCTCACAGAGTGCTGTGCACACTGTGAGACCAGCGATCTGATAAAATTTTAGTGATGTCCCACCCTGGGACAAAGTAAAAAAGTAAAAAAAAAATAAAAATAAAACATTTGTAAAAAAAAAAATTCCAAAATAATGAAAAAAAAAATATTCCCCAATAAATTCACTTCTTTAATGTAAAAAAAAAACCAACAACAATAAAAGTACATATATTTAGTATCGCCGCGTCCGTAACGACTCGTACTATAAAACGTCCCATTGTTAACTACTTTAGTGAACCCCTTAAAAAAAAAAAAAAGTCGAAAAACAATGATTTATCATCATAACCGCCGAACAAAAAGTGGAATAACACGCGAATCAAAAAGACGGAATAAACAAACAGTACCACTGAAAACGTCATCTTGTCCGGCAAAAACGAGCCACCATACAGCATCATCAGCGAAAAAGTGAAAAAGTTATAGCTCGCAGAATAAAGTGATGCAAAAATAATTATTTTTTATATATAATCGTTTTAATTGTATAAAAGCGCCAAAACATAAAAAAATGATACAAATGAGATATCTCTGTAATCGAACTAACCCAAAAAATAAGACTGCATTATCATTTACCCCATGCTGAACGCTATAAAACGCCCCTCCCCCAAAATAAACTAATGATTTGCTGGTTTTTGTTCATTCTGCCTCCCAAAAAATCCTAACAAAAAAGCGATCAAAAAATCGTCATGTGCTCAAAAATGGTACCAATAAAAACCGTCACCTCGTCCCGCAAAAATAAGACCTCAATATGACTCTGTGGGCCAAAATATAGAAAAATTATAGCTCTCAAAATGTGATGAGCAAAAACTACTTTTGAAAATAAAAAGCGTCTTTTAGCGTGACAGCTGCCAACATAAAAAACCATGCTATAAATAGTAAATCAAACCCCCCTTTATCACCCCCTTAGTTAGGGAAAAAAATAAAATTAAAAAAATGTATTTTATTTCCATTTTCCCATTAGGGTTAGGGTTAGTTGGGGCTAAAGTTAGAGTTAATGGTTGGGGTTAAAGTTAGGGTTAGGGTTGGGAATAGGGTTACGGGTGTGTTAGGGTTAGGTTTGTGGTTAAGTTATGATTAGAGATGGGATTAGTGTTAGGGGTGTGTTGGGTTTGGGTTGGAGTTAGAATTGGGGGTTTCCACTGTTTAGGCACATCAGGGGCTCTCCAAATGTGACATGCCGTCTGATCTCATTCCACCAATTCGGCGTTGAAAAAGTCAAACTGTGCTCCTTCCCTTCTGAGCTCTGCCATGCGCCCAAACAGTAGTTTACCCCCACATAGGGGTATCAGCATACTCAGGACAAATTGCACAATAACTCTTGGGTCTAATTTCTTCTGTTACCCTTTGGAAAATAAAAATTTAGGGCAAAAAATATCGTTTTAGAGAAAAAATTATGAATTTATTATTTTATATGGCTCTACGTTTAAACTTCTGTGAAGCACTTGGGGGTTCAAAGTTCTCACCAGTAAGTTCCTTTGGGGGTCTATTTTCCAAAATGGGGTCACTGTTTAGGCACATCAGGGCTCTCCAAACATGACATGACACCCGCAGACCATTCCATCAAAGTCTGCAATGCAAAACGTCACTACTTCACATCCCAGCCCCGACGTGTGCCCATACAGTAATTTTTCTCCCACATAAAGGGTACAGCGTACTCAGGACAAATTGGAAAACAACTTTTTGGTCCAATTTCTCTGTTACCCTTGGGAACATAAAAAACTGGGGACTAAAAGATCATGTTTTTGAAAAAAATATGATTTTTTTATTTCACGTCCGGGCGTTATAAACTTTCTGTGAAGCACTTGGGGGTTCAAAGCGCTCACCACACTCTAGATAATTCCTTTGGGGGTCTAGTTTTACAAATGGGGTCACTTGTGGGGGGTTTCCCTGTTTAAGTACATCAGGGAGCTCTCCAAACGCGACATGACACCCGCAGACCATTCCATCAAAGTCTACAATACTAACGTCTCTACTTCTATTCCGAGCCCCAATGTGCACCCACCACAGTTTGTTTTTCTCCCCATATAGGGTATCAGCGTACTCGGTACAAATTGGACAACAACTTTGGGTTCAATTTCTCCCTTCCCTTGGGAAAAAAAAAAATTTGGTGACTAAAAACACATTTTTGTGGGAAAAAATAGGATTTTTTATTTTCATTCCCGGGCAATAAACTTGTGTGAAAGCACTTGGGGGTTCAAAGTGCTCACCCACAGATCTAGATAAGTTGCTTTGGGGGTCTAAGTTTACAAAATGGGTCACTTGTGGGGGGTTTCCACGTTTTAGGCACTCAGGGACTCTGCAAACTGAACATGACACCCATCAAAGTCTGCATTTCCAAAACATCATTACTCCTTTCCGAGCCTTTTTTTGTTTTCACACCCAGGCATTATAAACTTTAGTGAAACATTTGGGGGTTGAACGTGCTCCCAACAGATCTAGATAAGTTCCTTAAGGGGTCTAGTTTCCAAAATGGTATCACTTTGGGGGTTTTCCACTGTTAGGCACATCAGGGGCTAATCCAAATGCGAACATGGCGTCCAATCTTGATTCCAGCCAATTTTGGTTTGAAAAGTCAAATGGCACTCCTTCCCTTCCGAGTTCTGCCATGCGCCCAAACAGTGGTTCCCCCCCACAAATAGGTTTATCACATACTCAGGACAAATTGGACAACATTTATGGTCCAATTTCTCATGTTACCCTTGGGAAAATAAAAAATTGGTGACTTAAATATTACTTTTGTGGGAAAAAAATTAGATTTTTATTTTCATGCCTGGGCATTATAAATTTGTGTGAAGCACTTGGGGTTCAAAGTGCTCATCACAGATCTAATAAGTTCCTTAGGGGGTCTAGTTTTCCAAATGGGGTCACATATGGGGGGTTTCCACTGTTTAGCACATCAGGGACTCTGCAAACGAACATGAACCCATCAAAGTCTGCATTCCAAAACGTCATTACTTCCTTTCCGAGCCCTGCGGTGAGTCAAACAAGTATTTTTTTTCACCCCCACATTGGGGTATCAGCGTACTCAGGACAAATTTTGGACAACAACTTTGGGTCCAAATTTCCTTGGGAAAAATCAAAAATTGGGAACTAAAAAATCATTTCACACCCGGCATTATAAACTTTAGTGAAACACTTTGTGGTTCAAAAGTGCTCACAACAGATCTAATAAGTTCCTTAGGGGGTCTATTTCCAAAAATGGTGTACATGTTTGGGGTTTCCACTGTTTAGGCACATTAGGGGCATTCGAAAACGCGACATGGCTCCAATCTAATTCCCCCAATTTTGGGTTTGAAAAAGTCAACAGCGCTCCTTCCTTCCAAGCCCTGCGTGCGCACAGACAGTGGTTTTTCCCCCACATGTGGGTATTGGCGTACTCAGGAGAAATTGCACAACAACATTTTCTGTCCATATTCTCCTTTTAAACCTTGTTAAAATAAAAAAAATTGTTTGTAAAAGATCATTTTTGTGACTAAAAAGTTAAATGTTCACTTTTTCCTTCAAGTTGCTTCAGCTCCTGTGAAGCACCTGAAGGGTTAATAAACTTCTTGAATGGGTTTTGAGCACCTTGAGGGTGCAGTTTTAGAATGGTGTCACTTTTTGGTATTTTCTGCCACATAGACCCCTCAAAATGACTTCAAATGTGAGGTGGTCCCTAAAAAAATGGTTTTGTACATTTTGTTGTAAAAATGAGAAATCGCTGGTCAACTTTTAACCCTTATTAACTTCGTAGCAACAAAAAAAATTTTGGTTTGCAAAATTGTGCTGATGTAAAGTAGACATGTGGAAATGTTATTTAGTAACTATTTTGTGTGACATATTTCTCTGTTTAAGGCAATAAAAATTAAATTTGGAAAATTGAAAAAATTTTCAAAATTTTCGCCATATTTCTATTTTTTTCATAATAACCACAATTTTATTGAAGAAATTTACCACTATCAAGAAGTACAATATGTCACGAGTAGAGTTAGCGATACTTTCCGATATCCAAAAGTATCGAATCGAATTGTATCGCCGATACCCAAAAAATATCGGCTACCCCGATACCGATACCGGAAGTCCCAATGTAAGCTATGGAACAAAAATATCGGAATTAAAAAAACCCCATTCTTGCCTTTGTTGGTTAATGTACATGAAGGAAAACAACAAAGAGTAATGTAGAATGTATTGGGAAGGTTGAGGAGACATTAAAGGCATAGATGTTTAAACCCAATGAAATGGAATAGCATAAATATTTTTTTTTTTAAAGATTTCGGATTGACGAAGAAAATGACAATGTTGTTAACGTTTTTCCTATTTTGGCAAATATAATATTTCACAATTTCCATGCTCTTCACCTTTTTTAACTTTTGACACACTTTCTCCTTCATAATCTTCCAGCAGCATCAATTTTTTCATCAAATTATTCTTCTCTTCACCTTCTTTATCTTCTTAAACTTTCTTGCTATTCATCTTTTTCTTAACATTACTCATATTCTTCTTATTAAACTATTTCTAATTCATATTGTATTCAATCTTCTTCATCATATTCTTATTTGTGACAGAGAATCCTGTACTGTAATCTGTCAAAGTATGAATTTTTCATTCTTCCCGTTCTTGCTGTCACAAAGATTTTAAAATTACACAGTATTTGTCCGTGTTCAGTTTAGCCTGCAGCAGCAGCAGCATTTTCCAGGGGCACCACGAGGAGGAACGGACTCACCCCCATACACTGCTTAGTCTTCTTCTGCTTAGAATTTAGAGCATATATTTTGCCTTCATTTTGGTCTTATACTTCATGTTCTTCTGCTTTTTAGATCTTCTGCTTATTGTTCTTGTGTCTCTTGCTCTGTATCTTGTATTTGTAGCACAACCTTGTACCAGCTGATGTTACTGGGACACGGTTACTAAGCAGGAGGTCCTGTGCTCCAAAGCACTACCAAGGACCACAGACGTTTGCAGGAACTCGGATACCGAGATGGAGGCACCTGGCCAAAGGCACTGCGGAGAACCAGTTGACTGTAATGGAACCCGACGGGTAGCAGAAGGTACAAGAGCCAATGCAAGTAACGAGGACCAGCTGACTGTGCTGGAACCCGGAGGGGCAGCAGAAGGAAAAGAGCCAATGGCACAACCGAGGACCAGCTGACGTTACTGGGACACGGTTACAAGCAGGAGGTACCTTGCCTCCAAAGCACTAACCAAGGACCAGCAACGTTGCTGGAACTCGGATACCGAGATGGAGGCACCTAGGCCAAAGGCACTGCGGAGAACCAGCTGACGGTACTGGAACCCGACGGGTAGCAGAAGGTACAAGAGCCAATGAAAGTAACGAGGACCAGCTGACTGTGCTGGAACCCGGAGGGCAGCAGAAGGAAAAGAGCCAATGGCACAACCGAGGACCAGCTGACGTTACTGGGACACGTTACTAAGCAGGAGGTACCTTTGCTCCAAAGCACTACCAAGGACCAGCAGACGTTGCCTGGAACTCGGATACCGAGATGGAGGCACCTAGGCCAAGGCACTGCGGAGAACCACTGACGGTACTGGAACCCGGACGGGTAGCAGAAGGTACAAGAGCCAATGCAAGTAACGAGGACCAGCTGACTGTGCTGGAACCCGGAGGGGCAGCAGAAGGAAAAGTGCCCAATGGCACAACCGAGGACCAGCTGACGTTACTGGAACGGTTACTAAGCAGGAGGTACCTGTGCTCCAAAGCACTACCAAGGACCACAGACGTTGCTGGAACTCGGATACCGAGATGGAGGCACCTAGGGCCAAAGGCACTGCAGAGAGCCAGCTGACGGTACTGGAACCCGGACGGGTAGCAGAAGGTACCCATGGAAATTTAAGTTGACAGGCCGCGAGCCGGCCGCAGTTATCCGAATACCACAGTACTACAGTGGGTGATTGTCCTATTGTCACAACGGAAACAGCCTTTATTTGCATATCCCGCAGCCCAAGGAAACCTAAACCCAAGCACCAAAGTCCCGCAACAGACGGACAACTTATTGGAGGCTAAGTGACGTTTACATGCAGGAAACAGATGGCTGCTGTACCCTTGGCGGGGTGATACCCGTGCCAATGACACTTCCGAGCAACAACTGGCGGTGTTGAAGCCCAGGGATGAGAAAGAACAGGTGGAGGCAGCAGGACTTTTTGCCATACACACAGCGGGGAACAGCTGACATTACGAACCCATAACACAGGAGCAAGTGTAGACTGTCTAACAGCACTTCCAGCAAAAAATTTGGCGGTGTTGTAGCCCAGGGAGAGAAGAGAACAAGGGGAGGCGCGGATTTTTCCTACACACAGAAGGGAACAGCTGACATTATGAACCCCAAACCAGGAGCAAGTGTGACTGTGCTAAAGCACTTCCGAGCAACAAGGGGTGTTGTAGCCCAGGGATGAGAAGAAACAGGTGGAGGCAGCAGGACTTTTTGCCGTCCCAAAAAGAGGGGAACACTGACATTACTGAACCCCTAACACAGGAGCAAGTGTACACGTGCAAACAGCACTTCCGAGCAACAATGGCGGTGTTGTGCCCAGGGAGAGAAGAGAACATGGTGGAGGCGCAGGACTTTTTTGCCAATTCACCAGCAGGGGAAACAGCTGACATTACTGAACCCAGTAACACAGGAGAAGTTAACTGGCTAACACATTCCCGACAAAACTGGCGTGTTGTAGCCCGGATGAAAAGAACATGGTAGGCAGCAGGACCTTTGCCGTTACACGCAGGGGAACAGCACTTACGAACCCCATAACAAGGAGCAAGTGTTGACGTGAACAGCACTTCCGAGCAACAACTGCGGTGTGTGCCCGGTGGAAAGAACATGGGGGAGGCAGGACTTTTTGCCGTAACACAGCAGGGAACAGCTGACATTACGAACCCCAAACACAGGACAAGTGTTCACGGGCTAACAGCACTTCCGAGCAACAACTGGCGGGTTGACCCAGGTGAGAAGAGAACATTGGGGCAGCAGGACTTTTTGCGCCACACAGAGGGGAACACTACATTACGAACCCCATTAACACAGGGCAAGTGTAGACTGTCAACGCATTCCGGCAACAACGGCGGTGATGACCCGGGATGAGAAAGAGAACAGGTGGGGCAGCAACTTTTTGCCGTTACCAGCAGGGGAACAGTACATTACTGAACCCCAGTAAAAGGAGCAATGTAACGGCTAAAGCATTCCGAGCACAACTGGCGGTGTTGTAGCCCAGGGATTAGAAGAGAACTGGGGAAAGGGGCAGCAGGCTTTTTGCCATACACCAGAGGGAACACTGAATTACGAACCCCAGTAACAACGGAGCAATGGTTCACTGTGCAAAAACACTTCCACAACAATGGCGGTGGTAGCCCAGGGATGAGAAGAGAACAGGGGAGGCACAGGACTTTTGCCATACAACGCGGGAACAGCTGACATTACTGAACCCCAGAAAAACAGGAGCAAGTGTAGACGTGCAACAGCACTTGAGCAACAACTGGCGTGTTGTACCCAGGGATAAGAAGAGAACATGGTGGAGGCACAGGACTTTTTGGGCGTTCACACCAGGGGAACAGCTGACATTACAAACCCCCCAGTAACACAGGAGCAAGTGTAGACGTGCTAACACACTTCCGGCAACAACTGGGGTTGTAGCCCGGGTGGAAGAGAACATGGTGGAGGCAGCAGGACTTTTTGCCGTTCACCAGCAGGGGAACAGCTGCATTTACGAAACCCCATAACACGGGAAGTGTAGACTGCTAACAGCACTTTCCTAGCAACAACGGCGGTGTTGGAGCCCAGGGTCAAGGAGGATGTTTAAAATATTTTCAAGTATTTTCCTTGTTACGTGTCCAATTAAAAAGTCTATACTAAACAAGGTTTTTAACCTTTAGACCATAAGATGATGATTTAACTTAAAAAAATATATGTAAATTAATAATTTACAAACAAAAACGCATACATTAAAAATGTTGAAAAAGCAAAATTCAAAACCAAATTAAAATAGGTTAAATAACTGCTATACGGTTTAAAATAAAAGCATACAAGTCTATGAATCCATTAAAAGAGGCTAAGTAACTATGTACAACCATTTTTATTGTGAGACAATGAAGGTGACTTAAAAACATAATCCATTACAATTTTCTTGAAATTAAAAATAATTTGGTGAAAAAACATAAAATTTTTTAAAAAAACTAAAATTTCCATCAGAATCTGAAAATTGCCAACTTTATTTAACAAACAAAAAATTTAAAAAGTGATAGGCAGAGTGAAAACAATTTTAGCCGCTGTGGGACTTGCAAGCATACAAAACGGATAGATAAGGTATTGATGGATGCATAGCCCAGATGGTGAATGGCGATGTAATCTTCCTCAATAAAGTTTGCGTTACTACACATACTTTTTTTTAATAGCTTTAAAAAGGTTTTCGTCATGATGGTTGCCCTTTGTTTGGACGCACAGACTGGCTTCCTCTGTGAATCGTTGGGTATGGAGCGTCTGTACGTCTTATACGCAGACTAACTTCCTGCCACGTTCTCATCGCAGCGTAACCGACAAAACAAAGGCGTTGCAGATGCTTTACCATAAACATGCACCTATGATAAACATACACCATGGGCCCTATTAATAACAAGCACAAAAAAACGAGTGTGAGGTGTGACACAGCTTTTTTGTTAAGGGGTACAGATTATATCACATTGTACAGGTGTCGCTATTCATCGATAAATAAATCTTTCACCTTTCTATCGTTGTCTTTTCTTTCGCCCCTTAAGGATAATTTGCTATTATACAGCCTATTGACTTTACCAAGGTAAAAGCAGATTTTTGTTACGATTACATGTTTACATGAAGGACCTTTATGATAGGGGCTGAACTTTCTAATTAAATAGTTTTTTTAAAAATACACAAAATAAGTAATGTTGAAGTGTATTCCTACAGCATTGTTTGACAATATTCAGGTTACTCACGCCCTTATCAAAGGATTATTATATTTACTTGTTGCTTTTATTTAAACAAGAACACTGAAGTATAACCTTTTGCACTGCGCAGTTGTCAAAGTTCAACCCACATTAGCATACAACTTGCAGCATTGAGTCTGATGTGGTTGGATTTGTCTAAAGCATGAGTGACAAGGTTGACCATCAGTTCCTAAGCAAAGTTGGCTTTTGTGTTTGCATTTGTTTGACAGGCATACTTAATAATAGTCACAATATTTTGTTACAGTTTTGTGAAAAGATAAAATTTTATGGTTTTAAAGTTGAGTTTCAAATGTTTAAGCTTAAAATCAGGGTGGTCTCATAGTAGGTAGCCTAACACTTTGAATGTCAGTTTTTTTTTTCACCATGAAGGTAGCTACGTAAATTTTTGCCGACACACAGCAGGGGAAAAAGCAGGCGTTACTGAACCCCACAAAACATCGGATTTTTTCATCTGTGCATCAAACACTTCGAGCAGCAACTGGCGGTGTTGAACCCCAGGGTCAAGGGAGGTGTAGGCTGAGGCCTAGTTGGTGTTTGAGTTGAAGTTGTATGCAGCATAATTTTTGCCAGACACCAGAAGGGAACAGCGGTTTTAGAACCCCCAAACACTCTGCCATTGTTTTATTGTGATCTAACACTTCTGAGCAGCAACTGGCGGTGTTGAAGCCCAGGTCAAGGAGGGTTAGGCTGAGGCCTGTAATGAGATGTTTGAAGTTAAGTTGTATTTAAAGCAGCAGATTTTTGCCAGACACACGCGGGGAAACAGCAGGCGTTACTGAACCCCACAAACACACAGCGATTGTTTTCATCTGTGCTCTAAACTTCTGACAGCAACTGGCGGTGTTGAACCCGGGGAAGGAGGTGTAGGAAGGGCCAAGTAGAGATGTTTGAAGTTGAAGTTGTAGTTAACAGAATAATTTTTGCCAGACACACAGCAGGGGGGAACAGCAGGCGTTACTGAACCCCACAAAAACATCGCGATTTTTTCACTGGCATCTAACACTTCTTAGGCAACGGCGGTGTTGAAGCCCAGGGTCAAGGGGGGTTTTGTAGGCAGAGGTTCAAACAAAAAAAATGAAGTTTTACAGGAAAATAAAATGATGAATTTCAATTCCAAAATAGAAAAATATTTAACTTAGAGTCCGCTGTGGTTGATCCGTTTAAATGGCAACTGAAAATTTGGTAAAATTTCCAACTTTCCAACACTCTTCTCTTATCAGCTAAGCAAAACAAAAAATAAGAACATATTTCACCACAAAGGACACAGGAATAGGTAAGACAAGTGGGGAGGGACAAGTGAGGGGAGACCGGCCAAAAAATGAGACAAGGATAATTATCAGCGCCACCAATAAGAGAAAAAATAATGGATTTACCGTGGCAAAACCTTTTGTAGCCCGGCAAGAAGAGGGGTATGGAATTACGGTATTAAAATTAACCAAATATTAGAAAGATACAAAAGGTTTCAAATAAGCTCATCATACCTTTGACACTGTTGTGATGGAATAATAGATCACACGGATTTATGTCTTTTATCAATTAAGGAATCTGCGCCTGCCCTTCCAGGGGCAGAAAACACAAAACCAGCCCCAATCAGAGGGCAATAAAACTTTCTATCCATTCTAGGAACTGTTCCAATATTTATGCATCCCCTGTGTAAGACAGTTTGACACGTCACTTACTTGTTTACCATTGCACTATTCTGTGTCCGTTTGTGTATAGAATTGTGATGCTTCATTTTTTGTTTTAGTCTTTGCCGATGAAGAGACGTGAGTACCCGAAAGCTTGCAATTTGTTTTCCATCTTTCAGTTATCCATTCAAAGGTATAACCCTGCGGACTCTAAGTCTAAATATTTATTCTAACTGGCAAACGGTACAAAGACCACATGTTTCCAACTTCAAGAATAAAATAAAGACACGCAAAATAAAGCAATATGACAGCCAACAAGAAATGGAACAACACACCATCCAAAAAATTGGTTACAAAAAATAGTGTTGTAAATTTAAGAAAAAGTCCATTTTTGGGTTTATGAAAATGCTTAAAACCTATGTTTTTAAAACCCTAACATAGTGAAGACAATGGATTTTGTAATAGCACCATCATCATCATCATTGCAATTTAGATGTGACAGCACAGACATTTCAATTATTTAAGTTAATAAAATGTTACTTTGTACACCATGTATTACTGTCCCATGGACTCATCTATGTATACACAAAATAACAATAAAAAATAACCATTTAAAAAAAAAAATCATTGTCAAATTTTGTGGTGCCTGCAAGTGTAGGGAAACAAAGGCTAGGATAGCAAAGGTATTTCTAGTCTGTATCAGACAGTGGACGCCTCTGATGGGTAAGGCGATGTTATACGTATCAATAAAGTCTGCGGCTGCAATCATGCATTTTTTTTTGCTTGTCATGTTGAAAGGGAAAAACATGTCTGTTGGCAAGGCTTTACCCAACACTACCTTCCTACTGTCACGCGTAGGGTAGGGAGCGTGTGCAATTAGATACTCTATAAAATGTGACGTTTACGCAGGTTATTGCGCCCTAGGGACGCCAAAAATACGACAGCAGTAATCATTTACTGTCTAATACTCCACCATGACCAAAAAAAAAACCGTTCCCTCTTTAACAATCTACAAGACAACAACATAATGGTTTTACGCTGACTTTATTGAGGTACGTAATTACATCGACTTGTCCTGATTAACTATGCCCGGAAACCCTTTAATAACCATTATTAATTTTACTGTTTGGTTGTTTCAACAGATTGCGGTTAACACCTAGCATAGCATGAGACTTTTCTTGAGTAATAAATTTATTTTGCACTTATTCCATTTAGAGCTGGCCTTTTATAAGGTTTTGGGGAATTTAAAGTTGGTTTAGTTATTTTAAGTCTGCATAAATAAAACTCGAGATGATGTGGGTTTTTGATTCGCACCATTGTGCATTTCTTACAGGTCAGATAAAGTTCCTTAAAAAAGAAATTGAAAGTTTGAAAGTACTTTTAGCATTTAATTTCAAAAGGAAGCTTGTTGTTTTTGTTACCTTTTTATGACTTTGGGGCAAATGCCTGTTTTATGAACAAATTTTATTTTCCAAATTTGTAAAAAATTTTTAACATTCTAGGCCTGGAAAACTTCACAATTTTTTTTTTAAAGCAACAATCAGGGTCGGTCTTCCCTATTTGGAGCAAGTCGACATGGGTTTTGTGTGCTGGGGGGAACAGGGCTTCTTGCCGGACACCAGCAGGGAACACTGGGTTACTGAACCCCACAACACTTTGCTTGTGTTGGGGGACACGACACTTCTGGCAGCAATGGCGTGTTGTGCCCAGGGAGTAGAGTTCAGGTGGTGAAAATGAAATAACGGAACGGATAAAGTGCGAACCAGTTATTTAATCTGAAAACGGACAAAAATTTGGCGATCCTGCTTTGTTCATTTTCGAAAAGTGCCGGTTCATTTCGGAGGTAGTCGCATGCGCGGTCTGTATACACCACCGCAGCCTAAAGACGCCTCCGATAAACACTGGCAGCGGGCAAGCCGACCCCTGATAGGCTAACTTGGCCGTTCCCTTAGAACCCAAAACTTGAAGGGAAGACATCTGGGATACATTGAGGGGAAAACATGTATCTGTCACCATCTTACGGAAATTGCCCCTGCTGACTGGAGCCGCTCCGGATGGAGGTGGGCTTGGTGGCCTGCCACAAAACTTCGCCCATTTGGAAATATGGTTTGCCCTGTCAGAGGCCTGTTTGCTCCCTCTGTTGCGGCGTTCCAGCCTCGCGCACGAGCTGCTTTGTAAGCAGACAGCACAGTGCTTGGCGGAAGGAGAACATTTGGATTGCACCAGTGTGTTTGGTACTCCCGATTTTACGCTCCCGGTTCAAACGGTGGACGAGGATTTGAATTGTTTCCCGGTAGGAGGGTTGAGGGGTGACACCCAATAATCAGACGGGTGAAAGTGGGCGAGCGGCGGTCGTTTCCGGGATCATAAAAACAAAACCATTTTGCTCACCCCAAAGCCAAAAAGTGTCCCCCCCAAGAGGGTATCTTGCCTGCT